>BGPT01001545.1:42836-76064 GCA_003297045.1 Symbiodinium sp. clade C Y103
CTCCAGTCTGAGGCTGCTTGCCCTACCTCCACGACTTCGACGCGCCCGAGACGTCGCGCGTCCTGCGTCGCTTCTCCGCTTGGAACGAGGCCGACGACCCGCCGCAGCCGACGCACCGCGAGGGATTTTCTCCGCTGGTTCTGGAATCGGCGTTGTGCTTTTTGGTCTCGGCCAGGCACCCATGAATGGGAAAAAATATATTGATGGGAATCACACAAATTTTACAATTCATAGCCACTGAGGTGGGGAAAGTTTGGACAGAAGCACGTGTGCATGTTGCTTCTTGGAATTGGAGAGACGCAAGATCTGCTTGGCAAGAATTCTATTATACTGTAAAAACGGCATCTTTGCGCTGGAGTGGGTTTGGATGACACCATCAGCTGTAGGTTTTGCAGGACAATCAATGGGTAGCTGTTGCCCAAAAAGACCACAAACCAAAGAAGTATTGAAAAGGCCTTGCTTTGAACGACAAATTAGGATTCTTTATTTTCTATTGCACAGTGATGGTTACATCATGTTAAACCATGGTTAAACCATGTCAAACCAACATTTTTTTCACGTAGCTTAAACCAACCCATTGTGCTGGGCCAAATTTGATGCTGGCCCCTTGCCTTCATGAAAAATGATCCGCAGATCCTTTGAAGATGCATTGCACGACAGTCTCGAGACGCTCGGCGAAACCTGGGCAGGGTGGTGTTGAGCGATACCCAGGACAGGGTATTTTACCAATGTTTACCCAGCCATTTTGTTTTGGTCCTGTTTCACAACATTTTAATGGGCGATATACTCAGATATAGAGCTATTCCGGGGAAAAAGGCGCGTCTACTAAAGATCTCCCACAGAAAGTCGAACTTTGAGCAAGGGATCAGCACAACAAACTACTAAGAACTATAAAAAAAAGGCTGATTTCCCGGAAATCGCCTTGAAACTCTGGAAATGGGGCACATTTGATGGCGACGAGCGCCAAAGAACTCTCGGCCCAGTGAGATGGACCACGGAGTTACTGTAGTTCACTGGTTACATGGGTAATATATGGTAATATCATCTCATACAGTGTCCCGAAATTCCATATAATTCCCATAACAAGGGGATATAACTTGATATAACATCATATAACTTGAGAATACTTGATAGAACCCCAGTTATTAACGAATGTGAACTATTGTCAACTACAGTAACGTCCATCTCCCACTAGCCCTGCGACTCCAGATACTCCAGGTTCGCCGGGCCTGATAACTTCTGCCCTGTCTTGGTGGGTTCGTTGGGTGGTGCTCTCTTTGGATGCGACATGGACTTGGAGTCCCTGGCAGATGAAGATGTACCAGATGTGCCAGATGTGCCGGGCAACTTGAAGGAATTTTATTTGTGGATATAGCTCCAACTATTGGACCCGACATTAGATGGTTTAGCCAACATACAATTGTAGAAGTATAAAAGTGAGTAACTGCAGGATCATGTCTGGTTACTAGGTGGTAGGCCCCTTGGCAGGGAAGATACCAATTCTCATGGAGAGTTTGGGTTTGGTTTGGCTTGGTAAGCAATTGAACAGAACATTGATTTTCCATGGTTAAATCTCGGATCTAGGATGATTCAATGCTGCCTCATACTACTCCCCACAAAATTCACACCCCTGTACAGCTCCATTGCAATCCCATTATTATAGGCCGTTTCTTTTGCGCGGACTGGAGTTGCCCCAGGGAGAAGGGTCCCTAGAAACCTTTGTTAAGTGTAAGTCGATTATAATCCCATGGTACCTCCATTGTAATCCCACTCACAATTTCATGAGTATTTGGATCTCGGTGCTTGTGTCCACCCCACAAGCTGCAAAATATTCCGAACACTTGCCATGCTAGCAGGTTGCATTCCATGTTGGTGAAGTTTGGTGAATATGTTTGTTTGACTTATTGTATTTCTTTGGATGGGTGGAGTGAATCTAAAACATGGGACATGGGATATCATCGGCTGAAATGCCAATTTTCTATGGATAAATTGAAAGTTTGATTTCACGCTTGGGCCAGTCCAGAAATCCAAAAATATCTCATCTGGCCGAGCATGTCCAGACAGTCCAGACCCAGAGACATGAACATGCCATTATCTTCCACCAACCTTGAAGCAGATCTTTTATGCAGACTTGATCGGATATGATCCAAATATAGAATCTATTAGAATCTTGAATTGAAGTGGCCCAAACGATATTATTGGTTTCGGGTTTGTCTTCCCCTAAAGAAAGAAGAAGAAGAATGCTTATTTGTTGCTGCATCCGAGAAGCTTGATCGGGGGATAGGCTGATGTTTGCTCATGGGACATGGATCGTCACACCTGTTTCAATTTTACTCGTCTACATTGATACCCTTGCAATTATTGATGGTTTCAATCCGGACAATTGGTGGAAAAAGACCCAAAACATCTTCAAATATCTCCCAATGGTGTAGTGATTGATGTGTTGCTCTCAGTGGTTGGTATTTCCGCCCAAAATGGCCACAGCCAATTGTCTCGTTGACATGAGCATAATCCCTGCAGGATATACGTACACATACTATGTATATTTATATGATATATATATATATATACACATAGAAATTATATATATATACATATTCAGATAAACAGCAATATAGATACATATATATATATATATAGGCAGGTTATAGTGTAGATACAACACCCCATAGTTCGTGGCACCCATAGTAAGTAGCGGAAATTCTTCATGGCAGTCTAGAAACAAATTCTTCATTGCCTCATCTCAATGGGTCATTTGAGCAATGTGCCCAACACTCCCGTGGTTGACACTGTTGTGTTCTAGTCATAGGTTCGCTCGATTATGATCCTCTGGTAATATAATATTGATCTATTTGAATTGGCAACACTCCATTATGTTTGCCAATATTATGATTCATACCAAAAAAGTATTAATATCATTCAATGTTATTCATATTTTAGTTCTATAGGATATGGTCCAGTAAGCTCCCATTCGGATCTCAGTAGATCTCAACCGGTCATTTGATCCATCGATTCCCAAGGACCTGCTGGTGCTGGTGTCACCTGGCGAACGTTGAACCACCAGCACTTTCTGCCCGTAGAGCACAGAAAGCGGATCGGCGGTGTAGCAAAGGTCTACGCAGCGCTTTGGTGACGGCGGGATTGCAACTGGGGGATGGGTCAATATTGATAAACAGGGAATATACTGTAAATAAACTTAGGACTTTGTGTGACAAATATGTTACGTTTTTTCAAATAATATGGCGAATCTGTGGTATGGCGAATCTGTGGTTCCCAAGGATTTTACATGAATTTTCTTTACATATTGTTGACCCATCCCCGGCTGCAGAAAGGCTAGCTGCGTGCCATTTCAGCTCGAAGATTATCGATGATCGCCCTAGCTGAATTTCTGAAGTCTTGTTATGTGGACAAAGTAGCCACGTGAATTTATGGTTGAAGGCTTCAAAGATAAGTGGGATGCCAGGGTATGCTTTGTTTTTTTTGTGCGCCAACGTTCAAGCATTGAAACGATGAGGAGCCTCCAAGCTGCCATTCCTGGGAGGATTTTTGTTGCCGGACAAGACCTGCCAAAGGATAGTGGGTCTGCTGGCGTTGCAGCCCGGACAAGAAAGCAGTGCCATGACCGGGTTGTTTGAGTGAAAGCATTAATACCCGCAGATTTGACGGGTCTATTTGACTAGTTTACTTTGGTTGAATACTTAAACGGATCCACTCTGCTGGTCCATTGCTATCCCATTTTTGAACCTAGTGTTCAAACGTGTCCAGTGTAGGCCCATATTCAATTTGTCTCAAAAAGACGTCTACCCAGGAGAACCCTTTATGGATGCTCACATTTCTACCAATAAGAGCTGTTGGGACCCACAATTCGATCTACAGTTGGATGGGCGGGTTTCCAAAAAGGACATATATGCACGTGTGTAGATGGATGGATGGACTGATATATAAATAGATAGTTGGACGGACAGACAGACAGATATACTACATATGAATAGAATTAAAAGATATTGTAAAAATAATGTAGATTATGCGCACACACAGCCATAAACCCCACTTAGCAATGCATCTTTACCAGATTGATACCGCAGGTGTTGGACGTGTGCAGCTCAGAGGTGTACGCCTTGAAGCTTCAGAGCCCCATGGCTGCACTCCGGGCTGGAGGGGACTGGACAAAAACGGTACAAATCAGGAAGAATGGGTATAGTACTAGTTCTAAGCCTGATAAATGGTTGGTAAATGGTTGGTGAATGGTTGGCGACTGGGCTAATGTTTGGCCATGTTGATGGAAAACGACTTGATATGCACTGCAGACGGTTTGTTCTAAGCGTTATATGCAAGGTCAGCTGTGAAAATAAGGGTCTAAGCCCGAACCTGCATCTAGATGAGTTGGATTGATTTGCGGTTGCCCTTGATTCATTGCGTCTATGATGTGGCAACGGGAACAGAACCCGCAAAGTATTGACGATGACGATATGTTTGATCCCTTTGTTACGCACTTTGAAATAAATACGGAACCCCAAAAATGAAATTGTATGAAATTGTTTTTTAATCACAAACCAATGGGATCTCCTTCAATTTTACGGTGCTGCCTGAAATTCCAGGATGGGACCATAATATCTAAACTTGGATATTCAAATGCAACAAATGCGCAAATGTGGGTAGTTTCCCAGGCATTGATGTGATCCAATGCTGAATTTTCAATGTATGTTACCTACAGAGGTTGTGAAATCTGGTCTGGTCCACATGTTCATAGCTGTTTTTTTTGAAATCAACGAGAACATCATTGTACCGTTGCTTCAAAACCTTCAAATTGATTTAAACAAGTACTTATATCTAGTGAATGATTTCCTCCAACCCCCATAATATCTTGCTAAAGCACATCATTAGATCCCCATATTATATTCTCCATAGTTGCCTGAAGATGCCCCTCTACACGACCCAACTGACCCACACCGTGACATTGCGAGTGCTCCGCCAGGAAGAGACAGCACCACGAAGTTTGCTATCCGCGAAGCGGAAGCCCTGCATCGGTGCCGCCAGGGCGGGTTGGGCGATTTCTGATGAGTTCTTTCAATAACTGCGTATGGAAACATGACACAAAAGAAACATGTTCCTTTTCAAACGCAAGGTGATGGTCTCAAATACACGCTACACATAATCACATATCATATAGATGCAATTAGATGTATACCCGGATGATATGCTCAACACAAAAACACATGTTTAGGATACTCTAAGTTGAAGATAGAGTACATCTACTCATTCTGAGGAGTGAGCAGTCCATATTTGACTGGTTGATGGTGACGATATGCCACAAGCCACCGTAGTTTTCTCTAGGTAAGCCTGGGTCAATGGTAGTGTGTTGATACTGCGTGGGTCAATTGGTGTATTGATTCAGTAAATGGAGTACATACCATCGCTTTCGCTTGGTATGAATCTAAGATTGACAATGATAACGGATGTGTCCAGTTTGACTTCAGGGGATGACAGAAAGTCTTGGGTGTTGCCCCAATCCAAAGTGTTTTTTCCGGAACATCAGCACTTATCCGACTTATCCTTTGAACAAAATAGTTTCTGAAAACATGGGCTCTGATCCACGGAAGTGTGGGGGCAACGCGGGGACTTGACCAATACCCAATTTTCAGTCTGGAACTGGGCAAATTATAGCGACCTCGCCAAGAAAGATGGTACTGCAAGCAAGGGGAATCATCCCAGAAATGATTCACTTTGGGATACTTTAGGTTTGGGAATTGCCATGGTTTGCCGTGTGACATCATACCTGAGAAGTATTTACGCTTACCTCTTGAAGTGAAGCGTATTTTGTTCCACGGCCACATGACAAGCCACTTCCAATTGGCATCGATTTTTCAAGGTTTGGTCAACTATGTTTGAGGAGTCTAAAAGATCACTCTCAGATTCTTGCTGAAGATCATCGCCCCAACAGACCAATGTGATACTTCAACGGGACATTCGATTGTTGTTTGCTGATTTGCAATATCCCAACCTCCAGAAACTGGTGTTGATGTTATACTCATTTGAACTTGCCTGTTTTTGTCCATGCTGTGTCGTCGCACGGTGGCTTTCCAGGTCAAGTCATGCCTTCATTGTCAGGTGCTACTGGTTGCTGTGTGGAAACAGGAAGTAGACATGGGGAGCTTCAGATTCAGTGAAGTGGGGTTTGAACATTCGTCGTTTGGACATTGGATTTTCAACAACAGCAATGGAATTTGAAAAAAAAACATGTGATTCTGGGCATTTTCCCCGACAAGATAGGGAATCTAATCAGATACAATGAGGGTAATACACACACACAAGAGTGGTGGGAAACAACTGTCCAATTGGTTGAAATGCATCCAATTCTCATTGTATGTCAGGTTATGTCAGGTTCATATAATTATTGTAAAATGGTTTGTGGATCCATTTGAATATGGCATATGGGATAATTGAGACGCAGATTGCTACATTTTTCAGGTGTATCCAGATAACCAAGTAGGAACTATATATTGTTGTGCAAACACTTCGTCTGATTCTGTTGAATACTGACGTTTGCCATATGCATCCCCAGATCTATTCCAATTATGTTTGGCTTTAACCATATCCCTCATCCTTTCCTGAATGGTACTAGTGTTATATTTCTGTCCTTTTTGCTATTCTGATTATCATGATCATTTTATAGCTATTGCTTGCCCTAATTCTTCATCATGATTGTTGGGCTACCACGAAGAGCATTCCCAACATCAGCAACTTTGATGTGTCTCTCTTTTTTCGGTTCCGGGAGGCTTTGAAATGCTGAGAAACAGATTCCTGAGTAAACTTTTGGTTTTTGCATGTTTTTGCTATGTGGATGGTTGATTTCTCGAGCAACAAGTTGGTATTGCCTGTGTGAATGGTTGGTTTTCCTTTTTGGATTTCAGCCGCTTTGATGGATAACCACTTATATCAATTGACATCCCGGAAAGACATTGTCTGTACTTGCGGGGTACCTAGATTTTGCTGCAAGAGCATTATATTATTAAATTATGTTAAATTATCAAAGGTTCACTATGATTCATGCTCTGCTGCCAGGCTGATTCATATCTTTCAGACTCAGTCATACTACGCTCTCCTGATGGAACTATGTGACTTGGATACGAGGGTGGATCAGTATCTATGGGACCATTTTGGGATGAACATCCACAACTAGCGTCAACTAACTGACCCCTTAGCCAACAATCCGAAGTGGACCCTGGTGCTAGTTGGACAGCGAACTCGAATCTCCCTTGTTGGGTCATTCAATTTCGATATGTCCCGTGCTTACATCGTAATATCCACAACACTGGGAGTGGACTAGTTGCAAGTGGGCTGCAACCCAAAATTGGCTTCTTAGTCCTCCTCAACAGTGTTAGGATTTTCAATTTGTGTCATATTTGACAGGAATTCTTGTTGCTCGATCTCACCGCTCTTTTTGTTGATTGTATCCTTTGCTTCCACATCATATTATCTACTGAAAATCCCATACTTTGAAAAGCATACAATACACATCAGAAACATACGTGTATATATATATATATATCATATATATATATATATAAACACTTCCAATAGAACTGTATGTATGGTACATATTATAATATATATATATACATACATGTTTATGCTGGAGACGTTGTTTACGACCGGGGTAATTTTGACGTTTGCACCTATGTCATTTGCATTATACAGTGACAATTTACACTTACCAGTGGCAGCGCCCGCAACAGGCCGGGCGTTTACGCACTTTTTTCTTCCCTAGTTTTTTTTGTTCTCCCTTCCTTTCTATGTTTCTTGTCCATCTTGGGGTGGGGTTGGTTGGGGGTCGGTTGGGGCAGTCACGTCCTGGCACTTGCACACCTGCTTGATGCTACGTCACGAGAAGTTCTTTTTAACCTAACGCTATAATAGATATGTATGTTACTTGATGCTACGTCATAAGAACTTCTCTTGGGTTGATGCCATAAGATCTGCTGTTCTGCTTCCACCACAACTTCATGCTACGCTATACGGACAAAGAAATATACGTATACATGTATGTATATACATATGTATATCAATTGATGCTTTATCGTAAGACCTTCATGTGATGTCATAAGAACTGCCCTTGTACTTCTACTATACCTTCAAGCTATGTTAGATTTATTTATACATTACTTGACGCTACCTCATAAGGACTTCTCTTGAGTGGATGCTACGTCACAAGAACAAGTGGCCAGAGTGAGGATCAAATGGTCAGTTGGCAAATGAGCAAACCGTCCCGGTCAGTATCAACGTCTTGACCATGTTTATGAATGTATGTACATACAGTATATACTACAGATAGATGTCTATGTATGTATGTTATATGTATGCATGTGTATATGGTATATACATATGATATAAGTATACTCCAGCATTTTTTGCTGTCCCTTCCTGCTCCACTTGCAGGTGACAAGAGTCTGAATGCCTGCATCCTTGACTCCCTGGACGAGAACGGACAGATTGGGGGCCTGGCGGACTATCCAACCAAGCCACTTGGAGGGCACAACCACTGCTGGGACCGGGAAGATGAAGCACCAACAATTGGGGCTTCAGTTTGATATAGTGGCTACATGTGGCTACAGTAATTATCTGATGTTTTATCAATCCTACCTTGACACTTTTGGTTGATCAGATAATCAGCCACTATATCAATGAGTTTGACACTGGTTTGATATGCTTTTGGTTCATCCGTCATTTTGAGTTGCCAGACGATCCAAAGTGACCTACAACTCGCTGCTTTGAGGTCTCAGCAACCCGGTAAAGAGCCATAGACTGCCAAGCGACTGGTTTGTTGAACCATACTGAGGTTGTGCCCCGGTGTAATTATATGAGGAATTATATAGGAAACCTACATGTGCAATCATGATACATATGTACATATATATATATACACAGACACATAATCACTATGTGTGTGTATATATATATAGATACTATGATTACTAGCCCGGACTAGCCCGAGTCTTGTTGGCTTGTTGCCCCATATTGAGGACTTTCAGTCCCCATAGTTGCTCAGCAACTCCATCCGCCCATTCATGTGGCTGCCATCACTCACGGTGCAAAATTCTGGAAATGTTGGATCTAGAGGTTGTAAAGTACGAGGCTTGCGGGGGACGACGACATTCTTCATGGGTATATTAATGGAGTGGCTAGGCAGATTGATAGAAAGATTACAAGACACGTAAACAGAGGTAGATAACGAAACCACCCATTTTGAACTACTTTTCTATTTCTAGATATTTCAGCTGTCCTGTGCTGACCAGGCGCTACGCAGCTTGTATAACGCTGGCCTTGGAGTACTTGCACCAACAACGAGTTTCTTGGCAAAGACTGGGGACAACCCCAGTAGGCAGGACTTGACATCACCAGGATTGTGATCCGCTTAGTTTCATTACGATCATCTTGTTTCCGTTGCAAATTTACTGATTAGATATGATTAGATCACCCTTTGATGTTTCGTTGTTTCTTAAAACCAGTTCGCTGGTCGTGACACGATGTCGATGCGCAACTCCTCAGGTGGTGTTCCGGGACTTGAAACCCGACAATGTCTTGGTGACGTTCAAAGACCGCGCGGTTGCCGGGGCAGCACACGTGTGGACTAGCCTGGCTGGAAAATCCCCATAAATATCTCACGTACATCCCACAGATATCGCTGTAGCCGGGTATCCGTTTGGACCTAGACACTTTCCGGCACTTTCCTGAAATTTCCATTCATCCCACAAACATCTCATCTCCTAGATTTCCCATAGATTTACACGTGTACCTGAGGGAATATCCATCTACACCTCCTGAACATTAAGTACCCATGAGGTCACCTCAATCCAAAGTAGTATATAGCTATTTTTGATATCTATGTTTCCCTTTTTTTGGATGGTTTTGCTCTGACTCTTCCACCAATTATTGGAGAAGAATTCCATTCTTCATATACTTTGCTCCGTGTATGTGATATTTTCATATATTTTCTATCATTTACCAAAACAACACAATTTTGCAGCTAAATATACCATAACCACACAATAACCGGGTCATTTAGGGGTCAGTGATAATCAAACTCCCACAGCAAACAATAATGAATTATTGACTATATATATGTATGAGTATTAAATATTATTTATATACATCTATATGATTATATATATACACAGTATATCTATTGATTATAATATTGATTATATATTATTATCTATACATATCTAGAAAATATATATATACACATATATGATTGTATATATATATATATGGTAATACTTATGAATATACACATCATCATCTACCCTTCAGGGACTTGTTGGCATCATTTCACCACGCTAGGACAACGTGGCGAAACTGGCGGATTTTGGCCTGGCGCGGTCCCTGACCTTGGACTCCGCCGTCGAAGCGCGAGGCTGGGGCAACGCTGAACGGTTCAAGTCTTTGTCGTTTTGCCCAACCATTTAACTAGTGTAACTAGTGATTCTTTATATGATTCTATATGATTCTATTTGACTGGCATTTGATCTTGGTCAGATGCCCAGCCACAACTCGGTGAACTTCTCCAGCCATTAAACCCGAGTGAAACGGTAATTGTAACCGCAGCCATATTGGGATGGAACTGTGATCATTTCTTACGGAATGACAACCACCAGCAACTGCCATCACGGGTTGGTTTCAGAGAAAGTGTACAGGAGACCATGCGGGATTTTTTTCAAGAAGTTCTAGGGAAACGTTATGGAAGGAGTTGGGATCCTTTTTCATATGGCACATGTTGGTGATCTGGGTGAAGATTGGCATCTATTGCCATGTTGAACCCAACTAACTACTGTATAATAGATATGTCAATTTTGTGCACCCCCGATTGAGCTATAGCTAGTTGTCTGCCAACAGAAACCTATCGAACTAGTGCCCCCCGAGGAGAATTATTGACGAGTCTTCCCCCAGTTATATATTCCTGACTCAATCTGGTGTAATATGGCTGGTGAAGAAATATCTCCACTTGTTCCCTGTCATTCTTGGTAAATTTATCTTACTTCATGTTAATTTATGTTAATTTTCCTCTCAGTATTGTTGGTGAAATTCTCCATCTTTGATGATCATCATGATCAACCAATCATAACACCATGAATTTATGTCAATGATGATGATTGTTTATGTTCACCATTGATTTATGTCAACACCATTAATTTGTAACCACCAATCATTTCTTCAAATTTGATGATTTTGCTAGTTTGATGCTTCACCCTTCGCCACAGGAAGCGAAGAGAGCGGAAGCGACAGGCTGAGCCCGAAAGTCTCCTCCACCGTCTGTGGCACGCCGCGCTTCATGGCACCAGAGGCCCAGTTTTGGCAGGTGGATGAGAAAGACAGTGATATCATGGGGCATTGGGATCTAGTGGAGGGGATATGTCATATACATAATTGTCTATGATGTACTTTACATGCAGACATTATAATATTGTGCATCTCCATTCTAATATATACATTATATATATATATACATCTATAATTTGTATATATAACATACGTGTATATATATATACATTGATATTCTATATATACATATACAGGATATGTATCTATATATTGAATATACAGTATTGTGTGTGTGTATATATATATATATTAAATATACGGTATATATAACGTGTTACACATACTGTATACTATGTACTTATATATATATATAGATCCATAACCAACCATATTGTGGGATACAATCTGAGCTTGAATGGGATATACTTAACCAACAATAATTGGGACACAATGGTGGTATAATTGGGAGTTATGATCAGCCATGGAACGATATTTTACGTTTATGGGTTTCTCTGAAACTGAGGCATACTCGATGGTACGGGGTACCATAGTTTCAGACAGACCCCATATTTTCTTTTTCTAAGTTGCTATTACTATATCACAGAGGTTACAATCTTGGTGCTTCAATCCCATAGGTTTCTTGATCTTTGAGATCTTTTTTTGTTGCACGAGATCAACCATTGGGTCTTAGTGGAAAGCTCCAGGAAACCCCTAGATTGGATGGGAAAAGCATGGGAAAACTATGTCGATTTTCCCTGAATTCATCCCAATGAATCAACCTGCAGGTGTATGACGAATTGATGTTGGTGGATTCCGACGATGAGGAGGCGAAACTCTCACCATGGGACTCCAACCCGGCAGGGTTTCTTTGGGAACCCCAGAGCTTCACATCAGCAACGGACAGTGGGATCCATAAAGTGTGTAGATCTAAGCAACTGAAAATGGGATCCAACCATTTGAACCGCCAAGAAATGGGATAGAACCAATACGACGATTTCACCCAAACCACTGGCTGCTCTCTGGTCAGAACATGGAAATGGGAAATTCATGGAAATTCTACCATTTGAGGAGGCATATCGTCTGTGAGAATTTAAGGATACTTTTTTGCCAGGTTAGACTACTGGATTATACAACCCTGGCAATGTGGGGCCAATTGCCCACAAAGACCCCGGGGGCATTTCAGAATGACGGTCAATTGACTCCATCAGTGAGGAATGTTCAGCTATTCGGTTTGTAGGGAACGGACCGTATTCAGCACATTTCACCAGCACAATCTATTCCAATAGGAGACGCTGTCTATTGGCCACTGTAGGTGACACTGTAATCAAGTATTAGTATTGTCAGTAGCCCACATCACAAACTGGCGAACTGTTTGATCAAATGTTTCCATAGGAATCTTGGCGAGTTTGGTATGAACATGTATAAGCCTTCACTTTCTGGCGGCACCCAATGAAGTGACTCAGATACCTAGCAAGTGCGTGATACACCCAGATATATCGAGGCTAAGTTTACAATCAGGAGTATTTAGAATCCAATTACTGTATATCTTATTAGCAAGTGGGGTGAATCAACATCTATCGGCATGGCCAATACTGATTGGAGTGGGGATGGTCATACCCCGTGAAGAAATAAAGGTTCATACACCCAACACGTTTGGAATTCTGAACCACTGGTGGCAGGCGACTTTTCTCCCCACCTAATAATGGCGACCGTGGCACCTCTGGTGTTTGAAGTAGGGTGGAAACACCAAATAGCTGAACTTTCAAAGTACCCATCAAAATGGTTGAACTACCAATATTATTCAGAAAACTCTTATTTTGAAATGGATCTTACTAAGGATTGATCCAGTCAGTTTCGTTTCTCAACATTTCTCAGCTAATTGGCATGGATAACTTCTTGGACGTATATACATCGTTTTTCGTAAATATAGATGATATGCTACGTGTATGGTTGCTGAGACTGTCTCGTGCCACTGCATGAATTTATAATATTACAGAATATTATATACATAGGTGAGTGTATATATATATATACATTTAATTATGTATATATATTTATGTACATGGGTTACAAAATGTTATAAACATGGTCATGAACCATTTCATTCCGAACTGGGAAGCACATCCGGTTGTTCCTGCGCATAGCAAACACATATTTACGCAACCTGATGAGCTCCGATCGGTGCAGGATGCGATCAAGCGGCTGCTCAGCCGAGACTGGTACGCGCACCTTGGCTCGGTGAAGGCTTCAGAGGAATTCCTCAGGGCTGCCACGAATTTTCCCGTCTACCAGGGAATCCAACAGATATAAATGGTTCTACATGGTTGTAAAGCCCTTTATCAGTGATTTTTCTGGTTGTAAATGGGGTTATCAGTCCATGAGATTGTAACTGACTCATCACTGATCTTCATGGGGTGGCCTCTTCGGCAAATCTAAAACGATGCTTTGGCGCTCCCATGTTGACCCAAAGCAACATGGACGGTGCGATGTGGTGACCAGCCATTTGTGGTCCCGCGATGGTACCCGAATCTTCAACAAACACCCACTTCATGGTTCTTCAAAGTAAAAAATGCATAGGTGCGAGGTTGCTCCCATTTTTGGAAACATCCATCCTTCTGTCTGGGGTTTCTCCTCGTTCTTGTGGATTAGGTTGGTCAATTTGGGATATTTTTTTGGAACGATATAAACTATAGACACGTGCTGTGCATATGTATATATGTATATGTATATATATATATACATAGATATATCGATATCTATTCATGTATCTCTCTGTATACTCTGTATGTATGCATAGATACATTTACACGCAAACATAGAGAACTGTCTCGGAGGGGATAGGCCTATGTAGGAGGTCTTATCAAACAAATCGGAGACTGGATACTCTATTTGCTCCAGCGTGGTTGTATTCTGAACCATGTAAAGACCTAAACACTCGACTTACCTGTCCATACATTTTTTGCACGCACCCAACTCACACAAATGTATACAAATGTTCTATCCAATATCCGTAGTAGATTCCATAATATCACTATCGACTATCACCATACGATGCGGTAAATCCCTATAGAATTACATAGAATCTCCAGAACGTTCCATGAAATCCACATAGATTTCCCCAACAAATAAATCGCCATTCAATCCCCAACAAATGAGGAAATCGGTTGGGACCTATCTCCCACCAGGTTGGGCTGTTGCCTGCTGCTCATGCTCCTGGGACAGGCCGCCTATCTCTAAGAGTCGCTTGGGAAGTGACTGGATGTGCCCCAGGTCGTTAGCGAAGTTGGTTTACAACTCGCTTCACGCGGGTTTATTGTAAGTATAATATATATATATATATAATGTAATTATATATAATATATATATATATATATTTATATAATTATGTAGATATATATGTATATACATATATGTAGCTATAGTTAGATGGGGAATAAACCAACTCAGAACCAGGGGGCACCATCGGAAATCCCCAGGCGTTTCCTCAAAAGCGAGGGGTCGAGAATTCATGCCTGTTTGTGAATCAGTTGCTGACTGGGTATCACCAAGTACTTCAAAGGCCTTACTATCCATGTGATTGTCACCCCAATATTGAAGGATTCTGCCAACTCCATCCAATTTTAGGACAGACTGCTAGAAGCATTGCATCCACCCCGTAAGCGCAGCAAAAAACCATTCGTATATACTGTATATATATATAATATGTGACTATAATATATATATATATATAGATATGTGTGTATTTGAATATACATATGTATATTTATGTATATGTGTATGTATGTATATCTATACACATCAGCATTGAAACCATGTATAATTACACCATTGCAGCCATTGCAGCCCTATTTGCCTCATTACAATGAGTTCATCAAGGTGTTAATTAGTAATTACCGTTGGGACACTTGCACTACCATTGTAACCGTATAAGCATTGTATCCACGAGAGCCGCTGATAACCACATATAACTACACAATCATATTTGTTGAACTATAAACCTGTACAACTAATAAATATTGTTGTATAACTATAACATATATATATATACATACATGATGATATATGTTTTGTCTTAAATTCAAGTACACACACACACCTGTATGTCTATATATATATATATCTATATATATATATATAAACATGTATACATATGACATGATATCACCCCCCAAAAAAACGAAGAACCAACGGCTCCAGGAGGCGGGCAGCCTTGCGGAAGCCAACGGCCGGCGCGTGCTGTTGCCACCCTCAGGGCAGGCGGAGATCACCTGCTCCTTGCGCAAAGCCTCCAAGAAAGGCGAGGAATGCGATGGGTTCCTGTGATTTAAGGGGAGGGTCTGAGGAGGACATCATCTGTATCTCCAGTATCATTTTTCTTGTTTAACCTAGAATGAATTCTAACAAAATGCTGGATTAATGCCTACTTGCTGATTCACCCCACTTAGTAAGTAGGTGATCGGCCCACAGTAATTAGTAGACTAGTTCTACCTACTAAACTTGTAATCAGCTAATCTAAGTACTCAACAAGATGAACCACCAAGTACTGGTTAAAAGGGTTTGTGGGCAATGCCCAATTCACCCATGGTGGCCCAACATCATTTTTGGGGTCATAATATTGCCACCCTGAATAAAACAACTCAAAGTTATTTTGCAGGTATTTAATAGTCTTTGACAACATTTTGAGAGATTCAGCAAGGGGAGATCTATAGTTAGCTAGAATGATCTATACTTAGCTATAATGATATTCCAGGAATGTCCAAACCAAAATCCAACCAAGAACCGAAAGACAAAACAAAAATAGCAACATCAAACAAGTTTATCCCATTAGTATCCCCTCAATTACCCGTCACTATCCCATTAAACAAAAACATGTTTGAGGTGTTTTCCACCCGGAGGCCGTATTGATGAAGACGCCTTGCACTTGATCGATTCCCTGACAGCACCAGTGGAGGTGGGTTTCGGGATCTTTGTGGCCTGGATGCCTAAGTCATAGCTGGTGAATGGACGCCTATTCAAATATGGCAAGAATAGCTTTTGACCCATCCCCTAATATGTCCAAAAATTGAGGGAGTTCCATCTTCCAGACCCGTTTTGTGTTGGGGATGTAAAGTGTTGTTGCGGCGAGGCAAACTATTCTTGCGGTCAGACAGTGGGCGAAATCACTACCTCACAATAGTGGCCCAACTTTTCCGGTAAGCACCCAACTTCAGCAGGCAGCATACTTGGGACAGGGTAAATGAAGGGTACATGGATCATGGCCTCAGGCAACCCAAGAATTCTGTCACATATTTTTTTCGACACGAATCCATATTAATTTCCAATTATTCGTGCATTTTGATCTTCAACAAAGACAACAGATGACAAAACAAATCATTGGTCAAATCACAAGTTTTTTTTTCCACACATTTATGGTTTTTATGGTTCAATCCCCATGTCTGGACGCGGCTGAAGGTGCGCTTCGATGCCTCCGATCTGCGACGTCAGCCTCTGGGGCCAAGTTGGGGGATGATTTCAGGGGCTTCCTGAAATGGGTGGCTCAAAATGAATGGTTTATAATAGAACATCCTATTTGAATGGATGATATGCTCAATAATAGTACATGGTAAATAATGTTATAAATAATAGTATATGATAATGAACCGACTGGACCGTTGCTTTAGATTACTTTAAGTACTTTGATATGTTAGTATAAATGGGATATCTATATACTAAGCAACTTTCAAAACAATAATCTCGGGTGTGCAAGATTGGTAATTTTGCATGGAAATTTATATATCATTATTTGTGATTAGTTGTTTGCATATCATGCTTAGGATGAGTAGTATTATCTGCACACAGAAGTTTAGCGACCTCACTGGTCAATCGAAAATCGCCCAAGAAATCTTGTTGGTATCACGTGATTTTTCCAGCTCTGCACAGATCTGGAATTTCATCCACAAAAAATGGTGATATCGTGGTGATGGAACATGTTTGAAGTTGATGTGATGCTGAAGCCTCAAGCTGAATAGTCAGGTGTAATATGTACAATGTAATACATAGATTTATTTTGAGCCATTTGTATGGAGGACTATTTCATTGAGGGGAACAGATTCCGCATGGGCTGAAGATGGCTGAAGTATCCGATGCTTCATAGCCACCCTGCGTGGCGGCATCCCACTGCATACTTTCACCCCAACTGCTTAGGTGGGCACAGGACAAAATGATGTTTTCTTATTGTTCTACACCAAATTTGTGCTCATGTGAAAGCAGCGTCTCCATGCTGTAGTCGATGTTGTGATGTGACTTTTTCCCTGTGGTGTGACCCCAATTGCTTAGTAGATTAGATATTATCTATGGATGTGGACATTGTGGACCTTGGCCCTGCTTACCAATATGCCGAGTGAGATCCTCCCAGGTTTCACAAATCGACTGTTGAGATGTGGTGGACATTCACAAAGTGACCTTGCAACCAAGGCCCTTTCTAGAGCAGGTGATTGTCGAGATGGAGCAATTTGCATCTGCTTGAGTGTTCGAGTCGTCACTCGAGATCTGTGGGTGTGGATCAAATTTGTTGAACCCCCCCAAGACCACAACAATCGTCGAACAAACGCAACAGATCACAGAAATCATGGTGGATTTCTACGAAATGCCAAGTCTTACTCCACGCCCATTTTTTGCATAATCGGTAATAGGCCGTTCTTAATGAATTTTCCTTGGCGCAGAGTGTCATCCTTAGAGATAGTAGAGGACCGCTGTAGAGGACCCGGCCACTGCTCATCAGCACTCCCCAGATATGTTGGGTAAACGGGTTTCTTTGTTGTGGTTCCTGCAAATGGATGTGTCTGAAAATGGGCAAATCAAAGCTCGAATTGCTGTAGTATTTTATGATGAAAAAGGTGATTAACCATCAAGTTAGGGGGTACCCGATTTTCAGACAATATTATGTGTGTGTATATTGTATACATATATATATAGAATCCTGCATGACTTTTTGCATGGGTCAAAACAACATCCCTTGATGTGTAGGGGTCGTTTACATTAAACATCCTTTCCTAGGCATCCTCAGCATTGGAAGCTTGGCTGTACCGTCACCCTGATAAACATTTAATGAGCTCTCATTAGGGCTCGTTATGTCAGGGTTACCCCGCAGTGTTTACTAGATCAGGCGGTACGCGGGTCATTTGTACGGGGTGGGGGTCTGTCAAGCGGCTTCTGGTCACATCTCTCCACAACTAGACCTGTAGATATCTCTGAATAGAGGCAAAACCTGACAGGCATGTAGGTCTCCGCAGACCATGATGGTTGCCTTGTTCGCGTCGAGGGCACTTAGGACACTACAAGACACTCTTAAATTCCGTCAAACTGTTTGAAGTGTATACCTGGTGCATTAAAAGTGCTTATGTATGTTTATGTTCTGTCCAACTTGGGATTATTGTCCCACTTTATGTGACTATTGCCGCATAGTTCATTAGTGATGTGTGCTCGTTCAGTAGGGCATCTAAGGGCACCAAAGAAGAAACAAATCTGCAGTGTGCGGTCTGAAATCTGCAGCCGGCCTCTGCTTGTTACACAGTGCCGTTCACTAGAGCCAAACCAACACGCGAGACGGGCATGGGTCAAGATCTGTTTGAAATAGGGGAAAGCAGAAAGCACAGAATAAAGGTAAGGCCTAGAAAAAACAGATGGACTGGCCACATCCAGCAACTACAGTTTGACTATGTTTGACTTGACCCGTAAAACGCGCTATACAGAAGTTGAGAGAAGTCGAGTCTTCCCAAAACAGGGAGCGTTTCTCGTCTGCACGAACTGTTGCCGCCTCGCTTCAGCTGCGGCTTCATCTTGCGTACGGCCAAACGGCCGTGGATGGCGGAGATTGCAATCTCTGAATTCGGTGACCACAGCGTCCTCTTAGGACGAGCGGTGCTTGCCGTCCACCCTTACTGGGTAGACTAGTGACCATAGGGTAATCCATGGTAATCCCTTTTCCCTCACCTTAAACAACTCCACTTGAAATCCTGGTTTAGCATTGGGTCATATTGGGTCTATTTATGTTGGGGCCCATGTCTGGTAATCAATTGGAGAAAGAGGTTCATTGCACATTGCACAATTGTAGCCATTGTTACAACCCAGCAGATGAAGCCAGGGGTCTAGGGAACTTGGTTGAATGTTTGGTTTTGATTTTGATGCTTGATTTTGCCAGTTTTGATCTAGGAATGGCTCGTATTATGCCAACAAATTACGGTAGCTGTTCACCAGGGGTATCTTGGGTTGGCCATGCATACACCGTTATTGCTTAAGTTATCCTTGCTGGTCTGCAGCATACAGGGGTCTCCAAACGAATCTCATGCATGCCTACGGTTGGTGGATTCAAGAGCCTTTAGTTTGTATCATTCTTCCCTGACATGATTGACCCCACTAGATTCAGCATTTGCGCACAAGTCCCTAAACACTTGTCATAGCTGAGCAACATGGGCGATGGGAGATGGACATGGCAGGTATTGCTAGGCAAGCGGTCTGGAAATGGTGTGAACTTCAACGACCTGGCTAAGGTCACCACAATTCATTGGTAGTATGCAAAAAAAACATCATACATACATATAATAAACATATATAAACATCACTATGTGACAATGTCAGATTGATCTATGGGCCTATGGGGAATGATTCGGAAAAGTGAGACACATGGAACATTTTGAGGTTGGTGGTTTTCAAGATTAGCTGTGATATTGGCTATGGATCTAGGTCTAACATGGTCTAACCTCTACCTTGCACCGAAAGGTCGGATTTGTTCCCAACGGACGTGTCCAGATTTGATGCTGGTTGGTTGGTGCTTTCCAATATCTTTAGCATGGCAATTATCTCTATGTGTTCAAGTTGGCTTGAAACCACCAACTATATTATTATATATGTATGTACATATGATATAGTTATAATATATGTACGCACAGATCCGGACGTTTGCCCGGAGCCTACGTTTTCTCGGACAAAACGGCCATTCTTTTTAACGGACCCCGACAAAAACTGCGAAGGGTTGTTGCCGCAAATTATGGGGAAATGAGCCAAGTAGCATACTTGGCATCCCAGGCATGGCGAGGAGCCACATCAGCAGTACTAGACATTNCGCAAATTATGGGGAAATGAGCCAAGTAGCATACTTGGCATCCCAGGCATGGCGAGGAGCCACATCAGCAGTACTAGACATTATAAGACCCTTGTACGTATTGTTTGAGGGGGGTGGCAAATTTATACCCTTCCTTAGTTATGAAATTGAATAGGAAATAGCAGTATTCCAGAGAAATCGNTTTGAGGGGGGTGGCAAATTTATACCCTTCCTTAGTTATGAAATTGAATAGGAAATAGCAGTATTCCAGAGAAATCGGGACAGAACGTATGACCTATCACTGTGGTAGCGCATGGAACATGAGTGGAAATCGTTGTATTACTGGGATATTACATGGGGGTGGGCGAACGTTTGGTTCTGCGGGTATATGTAGATAGTTGTAAGCATACTTTGTATGTCTTATGTGTCTAAACACACACACACACACAGACACGTATAGATGCCATTTCAAGGCCATGCGCTGCCATCCATGCCCCAAACAGGGCAGGACTTTTGGACGGTGCTGGATGGAGACTCGAAGAAACTGCAGGATTTGTCCAAAGATGGGAGATACCCAGATAAGATGGGAGATAATCAGATACCCCAAGAAGGCAGTCTTAGGACATTGTGAATGGCAATAATAATCATAAAACCACGTGATGTTGGGGTAACCTTTTGTTTTTTTTTGTTCGGACAAGTCAATTGAGCCACCCGAGCGGGAAATCTTGCTTTGGGATGAAACATCGACTTGGAATGGCAGTTAGCCTATAGATTTGATGTTTGTAGTGGAAATGTTTTTGTACAAGTGTACTCGGAAGTCTCCTGTCCATGTACAACGTCACACCACAAGGTCACCCAAAAGGGTCTTCAACGGACCACGACTCCAAATGTCGGGCCGCCGCTCTTGACAAAAAACCCTCGACCAACTTGGATATGCAGACTTGCTGGTATGGAAAGTCTAGGGGATTGAAGGGAAGATCCATGATGAAATCTTCCCTTCAATCCATCGACCTGGAACATTGCCACTTGTTGAGGCTTCAACAAAGAGTTCCAGACCAACATCATTTGAACTCCAAGTTGCGTGAAGAGTTTCTCAGGAGTCCTATATAAAGGTTTGCACCTGCACCAGGGAAACAAACAATTCCCTAGTGAGTAGCACCACAACCAGATGGTTCTTGGCTCTACGGATGGACCACTGAATGGATCCGGGGGCAGATGGCTTTAGGTGAATGGAGAGGTTCTATACCCATGGATTTCCTAACTTCCACCACTGCCATATTTTGGAGGGATACATATTGGATACATGTCACCTTACATAGGGTTTGCATAGGTTGCATACTTCAATTTTCTGCAATTAATGGTACAGAAGCAGTTGCTTAGTGGATATTTTTTGCTTCAGGGATCATCCATTACTTCACAGATGGCCTTTATTTCAGATCATGTTGAAGCACAAACATATGGAAATCTCCGGAAATCTCAGGTTTCCAAAACCATGATTTCCTCTATTCAAGGTCCATCCATGGGCGCCCCCCGGTCAGACCAGCTGAGAGCTGCCAAGTTACAGGTTCAACCGGGGTCACTTCGCCTGGCCTTATGCGGGGCAAAAAACCTGTCGATTTTGCTATCGAAATCCGTTGATGTCCCATTCGGAATCTACAACCGGGGAATTCGCCATTATATATTATATTATATATTTATTAAGTTAAGATTTATTATAAGTCTAAGTGTTTGTCTTTCTGGAGGGTATCTTGGTCCAAATCTTTAAGACGCTACCCGTAGCACGGAGTGCGGAAGGGGATTTTCCTATTGGATTTAGCCGTTGGTTCCATGTTGATGGAATGTAAACATACGGACAACAAATCATCAACTCAAGACGGAGTTTGAGGTTTTTCAGGATTTTTCAAGGAGGTTTTTGCTGAAAGCCTTACTCTTGGGATGCCTTTGCCATGAAACATGACCAAACCAAAACATGACCAACTTTTGACCCACTGCTCTGTAGAAACATCAACAAAGCGTTTCTAATATATAACACATATATTTATTTATTTAAATGGACAGCAAAGCATAAGCATTTAGTGAAAGTATGGTGATCATAGATGTGTCTTGGACCTGATAAAGACTTAGGAAACATGAGCAGCTGTGATACCTCCTCAATGACGCTCTCACAAACCGGATAGAAACACCTCGCTGTCGCTTCCCGAGGAAGGGACGCCTGAGAAGATTCAGACAGAGTTCTCAGAGGCCCCAAAGACTGGAGAAAATGGATGGTTGAACTGAAGTGTAGGAAGGACCACCCCAAACGATTGAGTGATGGTTTAAAAACTATGTTCACCGGGGGTTTGTCATGGATGATATATTATATACATATATAAATTTATTTATAATATATATCTAGTATTCTACAGTTAGATGGGTGAACCTAGCCAATTTATCACTGGGGTTTCATTCCTGTACTGGGCTAGGAGTTTTGAGTTGCTTTAGTTTACTACATGCCTCTTGATTTACATATTCTTAGTGTTTAACATCGCCTCATGGTGGGAGAAATTGCATGATGCTTCTCCAGTCTTCAATTTTATTTAGGCATGTTGCCCGAATCAAGGTTGCGTAAATCAAACTAGTCCAGCTAGTACCATTGAACAATGTTTAACACCACATTTGACACGGATAAGCCCCCCCTTGCTAGAGCTGGGTTCCTTCCCTTCGTGGAGGGTTGATAACTCTCCTTTCAACTAGTGGTTGTTTGAGGCCTGAGGGAAGAGATGTGTACTGGGATGGTACCTTGAGTTAGGTGGCTAGCGAATTCGCCATAGCCCCATATATCCCAAGTAGCCACCACTCTTGCAAATTATTTCACCATACAGATCCAGACCCTTGTTTCAGGATGAGGGCTTCCACAGTTCCAACCTCACCATCCGAAAAGCTTGGATCTAGGGAACATCAAATGATACCAGTGCATCTCCAGGGCTTGCCCGGGTCGAATCAATGAATTACACGACTGTCATTCCTTAATCCCCCGCAGCCCCCACTGTACAATCCAGTTTCAAACCACTGAAGTAGCCAGGGGTAATTTTAGGAGTGCGACGAGGACTGTCCAGATGCGAGTCCTAGAGAGGAAGCTGAGTGCCATGTGGCCAGACCCTCAATCCGAAACGTAAACATACAGTGACACACAGATTTTATGTATGCACATGTTGCATATATAACTCATATAATCATATAATCATACAATCATGATAATCATATAATTATACAATCATACAAACATATAATCATATAATCATATAATCATATAATCATATAATCATATAATCATACAATCATACAATCATACAATCATACAATCATATAATCATATAATCATTTAATCATATAATCATATAATCATATAATCATATAATCATACAATCATATAATCATATAATCATATAATCATATAATCATATAGTCATATAGTCATAAAATCATATAATCATATAATCATATAATCATATAATCAAATAATCATATACATACATACATACAGACAGACAGACAGACAGACAGACTACCAGACTACCAGACTACAGACATACAGACATACAGACATACAGACATACAGACCTACAGACATACCAGACATACATACATACAGCCATACAGACATACAGACATACAGACATACAGACATACAGACATACAGACATACAGACGCACAGACACACACACACATATACACATACACAATCATACACACATACACAATCATACACACATACACACATACATACATACATACATTCATTCATACATTCATACATGCATACATTCATACATTTATACATCCATACATTGACATTCATACATTCATACAGTCATACAGTCATACAGTCATTCATACATTCATACATACATACATACATTCTTGCGTTCATACATTTATTCTTTCATACTTTCATACATTCATACATTACATTGCATTGCATTGCATTGCATTGCATTGCATTGCATTGCCTTACCTTACCTTGCCTTGCCTTGCCTTGCCTTGCCTTGCCTTGCCTTGCCTTGCCTTACCTTACATACATACATACATACATACATACATACATACATACATACATACATACATACATACATACATACATACATACATACATACACATATGCATACGTGTATCTATACCTGCATACATACTTGGTGCTTTGAGACTTTGAGTGCGTTTGTGGCTACCATTGGTATCCTTATATCCAACAAATCTTAGCTAACAAAGTGTTGAACCGTGGATTAACAAAAGCTCAGGTTTGCAGCATGATGGTGGGTACTTGGATGTGCATCTCAGCCCAGAAGTGGCTCAAAACCCTGCTCAGGGAAGGTCATTTACACAATGGCTGCTCAATAGCGATTGTCATTTTCAAAAGCCACGCTGCAAACTCATGGATTTGCACATGAAAATATCGTCTCTGCTGTCCACCTTCCTATTTTTTCTAGTTGAAGCCACATAAGCCATTGTTTGTTGTGTTGGATGCTTCACAGGACCTGCAAGACGTGGCGGGAGACTACAGTGGGGACACTGGGTCTGGGTGGGGTGAGGAATTCCTGGAGACTGTATGTAATACCCTACATATTGGTGATTTCAATCCCTCGTGATGTAAAAAAAAGACACCCACATATGTAAGATATTACATGAATCCTGGTGATTCTAGTATCTTATGTTTATTATATTCCTGGTGACAGATTGTATTCCTGGTCATTTAAGATATCTTATTTCCTGTAGACGATGATTCCTTGAATTTTGAGGGGAACATCATCTATAGATAGTGCATTTTAAATAGGAATTTGAGTTTTAAATGGCAATTTAATTTAAGATCAACCATATTCATATATTGATTAAGGACGGTTGGTTGATGATTGGTCGAGAGGTTTGCTAGCCAATCTGTATCACCAAGGCTACAGATCGCCTGATGGTTTGGAGAGTCGACTTCGGTTGCAACCAGGCGATGGGTGGATCTTGAGGCTTTGGGATTGATTTTTCCCAAACTCATGGAGGCCACCAAAAGTACCCTCATCATAAGCCATCTAATCAATCTAATCCCCCTGAAATTAGCAAACACATCAACCACTTTTGTAGATGTTGATCCCTGGTCAAAAAGTCATTGACTTTCTGATCGGGGATCAAGAAACTACCAAGCAGTGAAACTGCAGCCAATCTGTGGGTCCCTGAAAGGGGTGCGGGTTGACCGGTTCCCACGAGTGGAGCAGCCATCAATGGATGTTAAATCAGTGGTAAAGTACCACATGTACGGGACAAATATCTCTGGTAATGGGTGCATGAAAATTCTAGGTTCAGCCATGCCTATAACATGTATGATAATATACTGTACATATAATATATATATATATATTGATATAGAGAATATGAATGTATTCAGCTATTGTATCGATTTACGTCTAAAGTTCTAATGGTATCTCACAGCATAATTGCCGACTCATCGTCATTTTATCATAACTGATCCACGAGTCCATGCATTTCGCAGGTGGAACCTGGTGGCATTCGACCTACCGTTCGAGCCACGAGCGCATTCGTGCGAAACTTGGGTGGTTGGATGGTGCACTGCCGATAGCTCATAACTAATGGATATAGATATGATACATGTGCAGAATCACATATGTAGAGAGATTTGCACTAACCAACACTATGATATTTGGGTGTGTTTGAACATGCTGTAATTCCATGTAATTCCATTTTGATAGGGAACATGAAGATAAACCAGTAGATTTAGGAGCATCTGATTTCTGATTTTAAAAAAACACGTATATAAACGGAGTGTGTACAAGGAAGATGATACTTCATGGGTTTGTCTCAGAATGTCTCAGAGTGGTAGTACCCCAATATATGGCTGTTAAGATGTTGGGAGAATGACGGTAAATCCATGGGATTTGGGATGCCAAATCGTTTGTCTCAACCCCAGATGGTAGCAAGCCAAATAGAATTGGAGGTTAAAGAACAGACACAATGATGCAGCTGATAAAGCCCGTTCTAATGATTAGTTGCCTTTTGGCAATCTGGCAGTGGAAAATTCCCCTGGAAAGTTGTCCATTTCAGCTGGATCCTTGCAGGTCCAAGCCTAGGTGGTTCAAATAAGACATGTCCCATACCTGGGACGACAGATCGAAGATCCTATCATTCTGTTCATCCTATCATGCCTGTCATTCATTGATGTGTCTCATTCTGTCCCTTTTCGAAGTTACAGTAGTTATTTCTTCATCAATAGGGTACTCCCCAGTGAAGAATGCAAAGGTATTCCATTCTTGCCACAAGAGAAACTATTTTTTTGCGCATCGCTTGGATGGGCGTAATGGACCAAGTTGCACAGCCTTGAGGTTTGACTGCGGCGAGCGCAAAGTGGGGAGCCAACAGCCATATTGTCAATGCAATCAGGTGATTTCAGCCCATCATTGATAAACCTAGATAAACTATCTATATCTATTGATCATAGCACGATTCTTTTCGGCATAAACATGCTTCAACAGGATCTATATATACATCATACAACTCCCAAGGTTTGTAGGATACCATAGGATACCCAGTTTTGATATTCCCCCATTACTCATAGATATTCATAACTTTCTCAGAGAGCCTGTGTTGAAACCATGAGGTCGCAGAAGTACCGTAGTTTTGTGAAGGCCTACAAGGATTCAGCGTGCGAGGCCCCGGTTTGGAACAGGGACTTTGGTGAGTTGGAAGCAGATCTGGGGGACATGTTACATGACCATTTCATAGGGAAAATGGCCATCATAAACCATATGAAACTATACTAGAAAACAAAATTTCAGACAAACCCAGTGATGGGGCCCACAATCCCAATCAACTTCAAGCAAACCACGAGAAAGATGGGGGTAGTTCTACCTAACCCATGGAAATATGTGGCACAAAACGTGATAAAACCGGTGTTTTCATGTTACTTTGCTGGGTTTCAACCAGATTGTCTGCAGGTATTCTACTTTTGTATGGACAATCATCCCATGAAAAGATCTGGCGGAGGCTGATGGCTGCTCCATCCTTCTTGATGAATGCCTCATCTCTGTTGATTGTACAGAAGGTACGCCTACTTTTTGTTGGTTGGAGCCTAGTTCGGCTGGTTAGTCCCCATTCGATCACAATTCAGGATCACAATATGAATCCATATCCAACAATATCCATCATATTTTGTTGGTCTGTCTAGTTATTGTCCTCGCCCGTGTTGACTGCCCAGGAATTGGTGCTTATTGTCACAGTTTCTGCTAAAATTGCACATTTCTAGTTGGTTCGTGAGTTCACTTATCATAATTTGTCCATTTTTTGCCATGGCCGATTTGAGTTCCTGAAGCGGAGCATGCTGTGACAGCATCGCGAACACATACTGTATTGTACGTCTTTATATGTTTTAAAGCAGATTATATCCCTTTCTGTATGCAACCCATGAGGGGTTTACTGCTGTCTGTATACTGTATATCACTGTATATCAGTTTCAATCAGAATGAACTACAGCAAATCCACTTTGGCCCTGCGAATTGGTGTATACCCCATTTTTGGATACCCCATTTTTGGACACACCCAAATATCGCATGGTTGCTTATATCTGTTTTTTTCACTTAAGTATGCCCACTATTTACATCTGTTTTTTCCACATTTATTGCTGGTAAAATCCAAGTTTTTGTGCCTCCCAGTTTTTGTGCCCACATTGGATATAGTTGATGCATGTTGATTCGTTGTATCCCTTGACCATTTAATTTTCTTGCTGGTTTAATCCCATTTTCAAGGGTTAAATCTATATGTGTTTGTCAGTTTTTGGCGGGTAAATCCCTATTTTCGATGCTAACATCCCACTTTTTCATCTTTAAATCCCACTTGTAATGGTTAAATCATGTTAAATCTTCATTTTCAATGGATACATACCAATCCTTTAAGGCTAAATCACCAGTTTGACTGGTTAAACGGGTTAAACACCCATCTGATCCCTAAGGTTTGAGGAGATTCCTCCGGCTCGCGACTTGGAGAGTTTGGCCACGGGCGACTTCCAAGAAGTTCAGGTGCCATGGACAAAAGATGGGTAGATTCGATAACAGTACAACACAAAAAAAATGTGTACATTTGTGTATTGCCTATACTATATACTAATATAGAATATTGATAATTCATATATATATATATATGTAAGTATAGTTCGTACTACTGATATATAATTATACACAATGATATATAACGATATATGATATCTAATGTCTAATATATAATGCTGATACTCATGAACAATATAAACTGCATGCGAAAGAATACTGATACCATATGATAACGTTTGTCCCCACATGTAGTTGTTGACTTGCACTTGCGCTCATTGATTCACCTACAAATTCTTGATTCGTTCGATTTGCTTCTTGACCCTCAACATACCCGACAAACAAACATGAATTTTCCTGGTAGATGCTTGTCAGCTTTGAAACGACCGTTTTTCAGGTGTTGGTTCCCCAAAGATGTTCATATCCATGAAAGAATGGATCAATCATGGAGTCGCTGCCAGAAAAAATGATGGTTAGCAGACAAGTAAACAATAAAAACAACACGCAAGACAAGGAAAATCATCTGAATACGTGATGGATGTTCCGCTACCAGGTAGAAAAGATACATATGATGTAAAAAAAGATGTCATTGTCTCAACTATTTCATGGAGCACATTGGAATGATCTGTTTTCTTTATGGGAAAACTGGCGATGATTTGGGCCATCTTCCCATCCCCTTGGCCGGCGCCCGCAGGTCTGGGAACTGGCTGAAGCTTTGGGCACCTGGCAGCTGGACCAACATGGCGCCATCTTAACCTGCCAGTGGGATGCCCCAGAGGGATGGGTCAAAACCTATTGTTACCATATGACTCTGGGAATACACATCCAGCAGCTATGACTTAGGATACCCTTTAGGTTATTGTCAGTTTTTCTTTGTGATAGACGTTTTGCAATCTGGCTGATGGAACTATACAAAGGTTTTCTGGACATGGGGTGGATGACCGGACAATCTTTCCGGGGGATGATGCCGGTCCTTGGGATGGAGAACGGAAACGTGCCTTTATATATCGTCCACAAGATATCCCATAGCGTTTTTGTTTCCAATTTAAACCCGGACGTTGTATTCTATACACCATTTGAGAGGTTCAACTAATCTGAATCAAATAGCATGATATCACACAATAGTATTCCCTATTTATCTCAAAACAAGTGTGCCATGGTCAAAACATGGTTTTGATTTTAAATTATCATAAAGGGGAATGGTCATCAATCCATGGCATCAATCCATGGGGTGAGTATCTCATTGTAAGATCCCTAATGATGGCGGTATGACCATAGCCCAAATATCTTGTTGTTGGAGATATACCCATCGGATTCCTCTTGTATGAATATATGTATATATATATATATATATTACATTCCAATACAATATCCCATTATATTCCATTGATATCCCATGTGTACACATATATGTATATATATGTGCATGTATATATATATATATATGCATATTCACATATTCAATCATATTCATACATTCCACATATGCACATTTATATATATATATATATCCCATATTGATTTCCCATGATGATCCCATACCATCCACAGAGAAGCATCCACCAAGGCATTGGTCCTGGAAGTGTTCGCACCCGGGGGCGCCGATGGTTTTAGAGCCCAGCCTGGAAACCAGGCGCTGCTCATTGGGACAAATTGGGACCATGGGATGACCATGGGCAGCTTGGGAAACCCTGGGAAATTTGGGGGGGGTTAGAGCTTGGGTTTAGCTCACTGAAGGATTCTTGTGGCTGCTTTTTGGTGGCTTTCTGTTTTTTTTCTTCTAGAATTTGGGGCAACCCGAAGTCCAAAGTGGTTCTTCTACTCTAAAGTTCTTTAAAAAACAACTTTCCATGTTGGTTTTGTCAAAGCTGGATGCTGCCCGCTGCATCGCCCAATCATGATCCAGGTGTATAGTGGCATCCTTTCTGCTTTTAAGCAACATATACTATGCATGTTACCAACCATACATGCATCCATGCTTGCATACAGAGTATATACAGAAGCTTATTGACAAACATGTCTTACCCACTTCTTGCCCATGTACCGACCATCTACCAAGTCCATCCAATTTCATCCAATCTCCACATGTTTTTTCAAGCATTTCCCGGATTGAATCTGGTGCTTTCTCTGGGAGGCAGCAGTTGAATCAGCTTCTGGATTCGGAAGAGCTTCAGTTGTGCTACGTGGCCACGGCGGAAAGGTGAACTGTTGGGCTGTGAAGATCGGATTTTATCACGGTATAACTGGTTGTTTGACCATCTAAAATGTGTAATTAACCTCATTAACCAGCAGAAAATCGTAGCTAGTGGGTATAGAACCCGTATTATTAGTTGGTGGTTTAAAATATTTCTTACCACCGTATGTGGGATGATGATCCCAAATTCCTAGCGACCAGAATACTGGAAATACTGGGAATAGCCATGATTCGTGTTATATATGGGGGATGTCACCAGCAAACATGAATGTGTTTGATGGGAATATAATTAGTGGATACAATCAACGGATGTATATGTATATAATATATAGACACGTGGAACATCTAGACCTCAGCGATGTATGATATTTGGATGTGTTTGACAATGGAGGATATCCAAAAACTGTTACTCGAACTGGAACTTGAACTGGACAATGATGATACTGTAAATCATGGGATTGTGGGGTAGACCCCAATTTTTGGTCACACCCGTATGTAGAATCTGCTTTTGCAAAACCATCCGAGAGCTTCTTGAGGTGCCCCCGACTTTCAGAAACACCCCCTTTCGCCGCTAATGCTCAGCTCAGTTGCCATCCTGAAAAGAAAACATCAGATGCATCCCGCAATTGGGATTACTGAAACCCACCGGTGTATCCACTGTTCGACCGTCTTTTGACATGTGTTTCGCCACCGTTGGGCTTAAAATACGCCTAGAAAGACATTCGCGAAACATAAATTGTTTTGTGTGAGACCAGGTGGCCAAATCCTATCACCCAACAGAACTGCCCCACTTTTTCTTGCTTATATCAACTTATAACTTATATCCCCATGAACTTCCCATGATACACCCCTTGTCTCGCGCCACTGAACCCGCCCATGGCATTCTGGGAAGCAGGTCAATGGAATTGCAAACCAAAGGGCATCCAAGTGGAGTCCTCGGTAGGGGCTTTGATCGATTTACGACATTGTGTTTTGGGATTGGAGATTCCAGCCAGCTAAGTTGATGATTTTTGCCATAGATGAGATTTCTCCTTTTTTTCAATTGTTCTATGGGATTTAATGGTGGTTCCATGATATTCGACAGAGATTTGAAGTGAGCTTCCTTCTAGGACGGGATTTGATTCGCAAAAGAAGGGGGTATGTGACCTCTAAATTGTCTACGTTGCCAATTTTGGGAAGTGATTAAGATATATTTAGATCACTTAAAATCGTGCTGGGATAGTGGTTGCAGACCCTCATGAAATCGGATATGAAGCGGGGAATCTGTGGTAAGATGATGTTTGTTGGGGCATTACGGCTGCAGTTGTTCAATTTGAGAGCTGATTTCCTAGGTTTCACTGTCCACTATTCATACTCTTAGTGTCATTGGATTGGTTTAAGGGAAAATTTACAGGAACCCCCCAGATTTCATTGGAAAGTCCATGGAAAATCCTGTAGATTTTCCCTGAACCAAATTATAGTGGGTAGGGGTAGACTGCACCGCAGCTTCTGTGCCTTTCGGCTGAGGTTGGGATTTGCAGCAACGGCACCAAAGACTGAGGAGCTTGCAGGCAGTGGCACAGCAGATGTACTGGTGTCAACTGGTGCCAAAAATGCCATGGTTGATCATCATGTTTCTCAGTATTCTCTGGCCATGAATCGGTGGTAAATCCAATTTTTGGACAGACCCAATATCCATTCTTCGTTGGTTCAATGTATTTTTCATGGTGTGAAAAATGGCTTTATTGATGGTGACATGTCTGGTAAAACAGCCAAAATGCCTGGTGAGACATTTACCATCTGGTAATTCCATATAGCTATGGAAGCCACGGCCCATTTACAGAGGATTTACCTATGAAACATGGTGGTTTTCCATAGCGAACTATTGCACTACAGGCGATTTTGGCTACGAAAAGGTCTCGCAGCAGAGCCACCCGGTGCCCGGTGATACGGGTCAGGCTGCGTTCCAGACGCTGGGCTTCGCCAGGCGGCCGGGGGGAGGAGGTTCAAAGTTTGGGCATATACATATATGTGTATAATTATATATATATGCCAAATACAATATGATATGATATATGGATATCATTTATCCATACGTATACATGTACATCGCACACACACACACACATCTCTCTCTCTCTATATATATAATTATATAAATATATATGTATCATATATATATATATATCATCACCATCATCATCATCATCACCATCATCATCATCATCATCATCATCATCATCATTGTATACATCATATTATGCATATGCATCAAATTGCGTGTGTATATATATATATGGATTACATCCAGCATGAAAGCGTAATATGTGTATAAGTAAGTGGATAGTTGTTTCGATTATTTGTTCTGTTTCCCCTTTGCTTACCTCGAATGGGTTGGAACCAGCGGCCAGTAAAATATGTCTATATTGGGGTAATCGTTGATGGGGCAGGAACCCCACAAAATAAGTATATATATATATATACACATATTATCGAAGGAAGTTTAGAAGTGAAACTTCCGACAATATGGACAGTTGAAAAGCAGAGGTGAGAAAAGTCAGAAGTGAGAAGATCAGAGATGAG
>BGPT01001545.1:76629-129901 GCA_003297045.1 Symbiodinium sp. clade C Y103
ATGTCGAAAAAGTGCACGCCGTTGTGGCGCCAAGCACATTTGGAAGTCAAAAGTGTCAAAAACTGAGGGTTTTAAGCACATTTTGACATGTCAGTTAACCAACTGAACTAACAACTTAACAACTTAACAACTTAACAATTGAACAACTGAACAACTTAACAACTGAACAACTTAACCACTTGACCATTCAACAACTTAACAACTTAGTTAGTTAGTTAGTCAGTTAGTCAGTCAGTTAGTCAGTTAGTCAGTCAGTGTCAATCAGTCAATCATAGTTTGTTAGTCAGCTAGTTAGTTAGTTAGTTAGCTAGTCACTTACTCAGATAGTCAGTTAGTCAGCTAGTCAGTTACTTAGTTTGTTAGTCAGCTAGTTAGATAGTTAGCTAGTCAGTTACTCAGTTAGTCAGTTCGTCAGTTAGTTAGTTAGTTAGTCAGTTAGTTAGTTAGTTCGTTAGTTCGTTAGTTCGTTAGTTCGTTAGTTAGTTAGTTAGTTAGTCAGTTAGTTAGTCAGTCAGTTAGTTAGTTAGTCAGTTAGTCAGTTAGTCAGTCAGTCAGCTAGTCCGTTAGTCAGTTAGTCGGTTAGTCAGTTAGTCAGTTAGTCAGTTAGTCAGTTAGTCAGTTTCAGTCAATCAGCCAATCAGTCAATCAGTCAATCAGTCAAAGTCAGTTAGTCAGTTAGTCAGTTAGTCGGTTAGTCAGTTAGTCAGTTAGTCAGTTAGTGAGTGAGTCAGTTAGTTAGTTTGTTAGTTAGTTTGTTAGTTAGTTACTTAGTCAGTCAGTCAGTTCGCCAGTTAGTCAGTTAGTTAGGCAGGCAGATAGACAGACAGATAGATAGGCCGACGCTCCAACCACTTGTCGGTCCATCAGTGGCAAGCGAGACGGTAGGTACTGAGTGTTGTTGAGTGGAGAGGATATCACAGCTATTCCTGAAACTTCCGCCACCGCCTTGTGCGGTACTACTGGTATTTACATACAATTACATACATTGTTTCTCTACATTCGAGTTAAAGTGAGCTATCAGACCCCAAAGCAAAGAAGTCAGGAACTGCATGGCCAATTTTGAAGTAGGAGAAGGAAGTAGAATTGGTTGACGGGAAACTCACGTGCTTGGAGTCAAATCAAACACCGTGGCTTCCCTCAAATTGTGATGCATTCACCCTCCCACAACCTTTGTTTGAACATCAACAGATGCCCTCAGGCCTTTCCATCTCCAAATTTCACCCACTTTCCTCAGAGAATACTGGTATTACCCATGGTTTTCCCAGTCAACCAGCCATACCTCCATGATATTGCCATTGTTTTCCCATGATCTTCCATTCTATCCCTCATCGACCAAAACCCAAACGGAAGTTGCTGGTACCCTTGGCGACCCCCTGGGATAGTGATCCCACTTGGAGGTGTCCATAGGGGTACCCCCCGTCATCCAGTCATGGATGACCATTTTAGTATTGAACCCCCTTGGTGACTTTCGATTTCAAGACCCCCCAAATGGCTTTGTTTAACAAATTACAAACCAACTTCTAGCTTGCACGGCTCTTCCTGTGGACCGCGCAGTGGATCGAGGTCTTATACTCCTGGGTGGCCAGCCGAGCAAAGCGGATCTGCTGGTGCGGAAGCCTGAAAGCCCATAGGATCGCAGTAGATTCCAGATTGGCTTAACGCAACATCTGAAGGATTTCATGATAAAGACCATGGTTCCCTCAGATTTGCCTTGAATCAACCCAATGATAGCCACTCATCAAAATCGAGGACAGAGTAATGCGTAGCTTGCCCCTTTTTACCCATAGACAATGTGTATCTAACCCCATCACCTCTGTTCCTGTATCATTTTGTTGGGTACCTTGTACGTAGAAGTTGGGGTAACCGGTAAATGCAAGTTGCAGGGTGGGCTTTCATTGATTACTCTTTAAAGCCATTCGATGGAGGAACATTTCATTGATATGCTATTGGAAATTAATTTGTGAGGCCTGAGATATCCAAGAGATGGATAGATATGGCACTTGTTTTGTAAAGAGCCTTGGCGTTACGGTGTTACAACTATCCCTGTTACAACTACTGTACAAATCTTCCATACTGTCATATTCCTATGGGTTGCTGATTTTCATAAGCTGCGGAGCCCAACCCGTGTGACTCACGTAGTTCATGGTGATTGCAATCGGTCCTTGAGAAAGGATTCCGGAGTATGATGTGGGTTACTAGAGTATTTTTTTCTATTTTTTTCACCAGAATCATATCATAGATCATCATATATCTATATTATATATCTATTATAAAATATATTACAATTATGTAGTCATACAGTGACTTCAGGCATCATCCCACTAAATGAAACACCCTCGATGATCCTTTGAAGACACATACCAAAGGGATGGAGTGAAGCCACCTCGGAAGCGACTTCAAACAGATCATGCAACATCATGGCAATTTTGCTCAGGAAGGTTGCAGGAAAATAGAGAGTTGACCAAGGGAAACTCAGGATTCTACATGATTTTACCCAGGAAAAAATAGGGGGAACACAAGATTTTACCACTACGACATGCCGGTAGGTTGTTACAAGTGCTCTACATCGTCCATCCCCATTCGAAGACTGCATTAGATCCCAAGCAGGGGTCAAAATGAGCCCCAAAAACCAACATGCGGGGGAATGGCAGAAATGCATAGAAATGCGCAATACATGCGCGATCTCAGGTTTTCGTCTTCAGGTTGAATATTACTATTTTGGGGTTGGATTAGATTCCAATTTTTTTGCCCAAAGCGAATCGTTTGCGTTGCTCAAATTCCTTTTTTGGAGGATACTAGTAAAATCTAGTAAACATGATGAATTATATTCTCTTTGAGTTCTAGCCTTTCAGGCAAATACCCCGCACATTTCCCATTCGCCGCGCCGCGGCCGGGTACAGACAAGTTGACGGCCCCAAAGGGGCTTTGTCAAAGGACGGCAACATCGGTGAGAAATTGTGTTCCAGAAATATGTCATTTTTTTTTAAATGCAGGTAGATAAACTGAGTCACTCAGAAGTCTACAACACTTCAGTAGTTGTAGAGATCTATGTCTACAGTAGCAGTGCCAGAAAGTCCCTTTATCACGCTTAAGATTAAGATCCTCCTTTTTTGCGCCGAGATGGAGAAGTCCCCTGGCAGCATGTTTGACACACTGGGAATGATGAATTCAAGAAATCAGCGGGAATTCGTCAAATGAGGAGTAAAGGGATGATATAAAGGGATATAAAGGGTATATGTCAACTAGTTCATGTTCCTCTTGGTGGTTTTTGTTTGGTATGTACCACCTGCTGTACCAGGGGATGATGATCCTTACGAGCCTTGGGTATGGCTTGAAACCACCAGGCACCACTCACATCCACTCACCATTTGCGAAAGTCAGCACGACAGATTTTTCAGTTCGCAGGTCCAGGGGAGGCATAATGGGGGGATTTTCCAGCAATCCATGCTTGATCATTGGAGCGTAGTATGGGAATGATTATCATTCCAAAGATACTTGATGTCCAGTTGAATTTGCCCAGATATCAACAGATATTCACTGGCGACTGGTGAATCTGTGGACTTCATTCTGGGGATTTGCCTAGCCCATGGGAATCCATAGCAACCTGTGTAGGCCATACGCACGGGGCCACGAGCATGGTCTTGATCAAAGAAACATGTGTATGAGTTAAGGTTGTTGGACTTGCAAAAATGGATGGTTTGATACTAAAATCATTGGTACCCAATTTTGACCCATTCCCATCTCTTCAGATTTTCTCAGCAACCATCACTTCCTCAGCAACCGAGGATTGCTACTGGTTCTCAATCACACCAATATCCCATCTATTTGGGAATGGAGTAAACCTATGGTACTATACTTTGGAGGACAAAGCCTGTGACCTCAAAATCCTATTCTTGATATTGGATGATATTGGTTGATGTTCCCAACTTATGGCCATTTTCGGAGCCCATCTCCCTGGCATGTCGGGAGGTCGGAAGACACTTCCATCAGGGACAAGGCGAAATTGGCCCTCAACGCCATCCTGCAGAATATCCAGGCGCGCCTTGCGGAGCGTAGGGCGCTTAGTCATGCTTGGTCTTGATGAGGTGAAAGACCTCTGAATATATGTACTATAGTATATACATATATACTTTGTAGTGTTTCAATGAACTTTGATGGGATTCACTTGATTGGTCTTTGTAGTTTTTGTCTAATCACTAATCACCATTAAAAGACAACAGAATGATGTTAATCCACCAGACATTTGCCTCACCTCCAACGAACAAGTCAATACCTATGTTATCCTATGGGACTGTTTTCGGAATTAACATCCAGCTATGGCAGCAATTTTGATGTCAAAGCCAGGTCTTCACCAGGGTTTTGACTTATAGTCATATTTCCAGTGTATACTTGACATGTTTGTTGAACAGGTCGAAGAGTCTGGTGCTACGCGAAGAATTGTCCTGTTAGTTGGGGGTCGATTAGGTTTCCTTGAAAAAATGGTTGGTCAACAGGATACAGGCTTATAATGATAAGCATTTGGGGTTTGATGATGAGTCTTGATTTTGAATCTTGACTCATACCTATATCATATCATCGTTAGCTTCTACTTATTCCCAATGTTGCTTGTATCCAAGTCTTCCCAAGTCTGTGTCGGTTATGATTTTCCCACACTGCTGGTTATACCTGCATTCTTCTTGGTCGTTGTTGGTGATGCCCCTTTTTCGTTGCTTGTATCACCCAAAATCACATAAATTGTTATAGACCCATCGTTTCGCTTCACTTGTTATTCTTGTTTAGTAAATCATAGTAAATCCATATCTTGTTTCAAAAATAGGGACTTGACTTGACAATCAAGAATTGGGATCCTCATCGCAAGAACTCGGCTGCAGAGGCCTTGGAAGTGAGCTTCGCAAGTAAGGTCGGACGTGCGATGAATGGGACCTGGAACGATTGTGCCCACATACATAGGCTACTCTGGTCGTTTGTTGTAGATTCTTAAGTTGTCAATGGTTGATGTGTACTTGAAAGTATCTGAATATATCTAAATATAAACATGTGTATATATGTATGTATACATACACACGTATTTTTGTACATGTAGGTATATAAACATATATTTATGATTATTTATGTGCAAATACATATCGAAACATGCTTTTTCCTATCTGCACCTGGTCATAGCCAGACGGTGAGCCAAGAATATGGGACTTGGGTTAGCCAACAGAAGTGGGGTTGCCAACCACAACATACAAACATCTCTCATTAATTATCATTCATGGGAAATCATGGGAAGTCTTGTCCTTTCTGCGAATACAAACTAAGAAGATTCGTATCGTGGTTGACACCCACACGGGACTCCCATGGCCAGGTTGGATTGCCGGCGAATACGATCGCCTGAAGGGGTTATCCAACATTTGCTTTACCTGAAGCCATGACCTGCTTCTCACTGGTGCTTAGTAGGGAATGGGGGAATGGGATGATTATTAATGGTTATTATAAGTCATTCCCCCATTCCCTACTAAGCACCAGTAAGTTGTGAATGGATATCATATGCAAACAAAACTGATGCAACCGACCGATTGCGATTGTGTCCCAAGTTTTGACTAATCATCCAGGCTTCCAAAACTGTTCTAATGCTGGACACCCCTTCCAAAAACTGTTCTATTCATTCGGGGGTAGACTCCATTTGCTGGTAAGATACAATATATAGCCGATATAGCCTAGCTGCATATCCGATTGTATCACCACAAATATCCATCTTTGATTGTAATTGTTGATGGTGGTTAGTGTTATTGTTGATGCATACGGTATAGTATACCTATATGTTATCTTCAACATACATCACCATATTCAGATTCACCCAAACATCCTCCTGTTGGCTACATATCCCAATAATATGCCAATGACATCCCCATTATTATATACATATATCATATGTAGAGTACACGGAGTAGCACAGTCTTCTCAATATAGTATATTCCAATACTATGGCATATATTGATATCCTACACATATATTCCATATTTTGTTATCCGATAAATATATGTGTATATATAATATTATATAATATCTTATACCAACATTGAGAATGTATACTATGGGATTGGTATATTAATATTATGAGTGACTATGTATTTCTATATTCCATATATCCTAATTTGTTCTACCCACTTGCAGGTCCTCAATGCCTTCCGCGACGTGGCGGGTGAACAGGTGCCCGGTGAAAACCTACCGATCTTGTAGCTGCTTACTATCCATTACCATGTATATATAGATATATGCATAAATACTGTCTATATAATTATCCTGGAGTATATAGATAGAATATGAACATTTGAAAACAACTCATCACTAAGATTCGAAGATGATGATATTTTTGAACAATCCATATTCTATCTGATCCAGGATGACTACATATATATATACATGACTGACATATATACATATATACATATATGTATAAGTGGGGACAAATAATGACATGTGTACCTTTGCAAAACATATTGCAGTATCTATACAATCTATACATAAAATGGGGATGTTCCACATATTCTGAAATGCATATTCAAGTGCTCATTCCCACACCATCCATATGGCTATATAAATTACATAGAAAGCTCTCACGACGTCACTTAAGTTAGTCAGGGGGAATGATCCCAAGGGTGGTCTACTTGCAGGTTGGGAATTGTTTTAATTTGCCCAGATCCATGAATCATTCCCGGTATATTTGGTTTAGTCGCTGTCTCAAGTGATGAAGACAACCCTTCACTGTCCAAGGACCTCACAAGGTGGCCGCCTACCTTTTTTCAGTTGGTGTTTATCTATCCAACTATGTGGGCACTGCAAATGTCAAATGTCAATAAACCCCAGGAAGTTCCAGGAAGCTTGTTTAGAAACCAATGCACCTAGTGTTTGGGCCTTGTACCGCCCACAAAACTGGGTGATGTTTGAACTGTGAAGCTTTCAGCCACCCAAAGTTTGGCATTTTGGCCAATGTAAAGAGTCTATGGACTCTTTCTCAAAGAATCTTGCAGCTTGCCATACAGTAATTTCTTAAATGAAGTCCTTCAAGCGAATCCTGAGCAATAGAGTGACAGCCTCTTTTCCAAAGGAAATTGGTAGTCTGTCTACTTTCCATCCTGGTTACTGGGATTATCCCTGTTTTTGTTTGGTAATCATTCCCAAAAGACATGTAAATCTGCATCAGAGTCAAGTGCCGCCAAAAGTGGATGGTCTAGAAGTTTGGCATCAAACAATGACCATTGTCTTATTCCTATTTTCTTTGGGTCTTCAATTGAGAACCAGGGCCCCCATATATCTCTATGTATCTCCATGTGTTAGGAGCCGATTCTGCAGATGCACCGCAGCGTTTTGGCTCAGCGCGCCCCACATTTTCCGATCGGCTCGGTCCGTGCCAAGGGATGCGCTGGCGTGGGATCTTCACCGGCTCCTGGGATGCAGCAAAGGGGGTTCCTAATTTGAAGTTTCAAACTGGCCTACGTACTGGAAACTATTTTGCCAGTATAGAATATATTCATATTATCCGTCGAACTGATGTGTTTGCTGATTCGTGGCTTTGTTTAGGGGCAACGTTTGAAAGTCTGCAATTGGACCTCAACTTTCTATCGCTACTGTGGGTTCGCCATGGTGCTCAAAAGTATAGGGTTCATGGCTGCTACAAACTGCGATTGTTGTATAGAATGACCATATACCGTTAACTCTACGCACAACTTTGTATGTGCATACCCCAAGTGCTGGGTAATCCTTGATGAGCAGTCCAATACTCTTATTGTGGGCATCTAATGAAATTGTCCATGTAAATAAACACATGGTGATTGGATACCCCTTGTGAAGGAATCCCTAGATGAGGTGACATGACATCGCAATTCCCATAATGAAAGGCGACTTGATGGGAGCCAGGCTAACCCTTTCTGGTTGCAGCTGTCCACCACGCAGTTTCTTGCAGTTGAATAGCATCGGCCATGTTGTCAAGAGAATGCTCCTGCATGTTCAAAGTGTGACTCGCAAGCGCAGACCTCATTGGGGCGGTATTTAGCTGTACAGCAAGATTTTATAGATGCTTATGTCATTTGTTTAAGATGGTTGCGAAGGGTTTACACCACCACATATCCCACCAAAAGTAGAATAAAGTAAAACTGTCCGCAGGACATCAACAAACTGAAGGTGCGTTGCTTTTTTGCCTCCTCCTAGCATTGCACACAGCGCCACCCGTGGGCCGCACAGCGTTCGCGCACCGTGAGCTGGCAAGCCAGATTGCACGCGGAACATGGCCAAAGAAAGTCTTGTTCGATAGAGAGCAGATTGAGCCTGTTCAGACTTCAGCAATTTTGGTAGTTTCATTCCAAGATAATCGATGGAAATGGCATGTTTTCCTGAATTACGGGTGATTTTGGGGGGAAATGTTGATGGGTAGATGTAGACACACAGACATACAGACATACAGACATACAGACACACAGACATACAGACATACAGACATACAGACATACAGACACACAGACATACAGACATACAGACATACAGACATACAGACATACAGACATACAAACATACAGACGTACAGACATACAAACATACAAACATACAACACAGACACACAGACATACAAACATACAAACGTACAAACAAACAAACACACAGACATACAGACACACAGACACACAGACATACAGACATACAGACACACGGACATACAGACATACAGACATACAGACATACAGACACACAGACATACAGACATACAGACACACAGACACACAGACATACAGACGCTGTCTGTATGTCTGTATGTGACACACAGACATACAGACATACAGACACACAGACACACAGACATACAGACGCACAGACATACAGACATACATACATACATTCAAAATTGCAGATTTACAACTATTTGCCTGCACACGTTGTATCCCTGAACAAACCCCAATCCAACCCTAAAGCAACCCTAGGGAAACTTTTAAACAGACCCTGTACCCTCCCTAAATAAGCCTTAAACCAACCCCAAATAGACCTTGTTGGACCCTAAAGCAACCATCAATGAACTCCTGAACCGACCCTAAATGGAATCATNGGAATCATTTTTGGGATAGCTGCTCCAAGTGGCAATCTAGACCAAACATCAAAGCACAATTTCAATCTGGAATACTTTTTTTGATGCCTTCGAGTGGCGATCCAGAGCATTTTGGTCCCCCGCCCCCGTTGCCTGATCAAAAAGAAATTATTCCAGATCAAAAAAAAATTATTCCTAATCCGCCATTAAATTGTAATTGAATAGCAAATAATTTTTTTTTGATCCTAGTGTTTTAATTTTTTTTTGATCCGGAATAATTTTTTTTTGATCCCTCACTCTGTAGAGCTACCCCGAGCCAGCCGGAGCTACCTTGGTTTCCGCACTGTGAGGCTATCCTGTTGGCATTTGGAAGCCCACGTGGGCAGCTGGTGTCGCCACTTCTGCTGCAACTTGGCAAGTCAGTCGGTGAGCATCCAGGGCCACCGAAACGAGATGAGACGAGATGAATCGAGTCAACATTGGTGTTTCACAGTTTGTTTTATAATTGTTCTGTTTCCAATTGCAGTATGACATGCAAGGTATGCGGAGGTGACGAGATTTGATGACCCTCATGATATTATTGAGATGTATTGTCAATGTATTGTCAATGTATTATGAATTTTCGCATCATTTCGAATCAACTAAATGGGAGACGTATGGTGACCTCTGGTGTCGTAAAAGCTGGTTCACTGACTATTTGCATTCTTGATGCGTTGTGGAGTTGTGACACCTTGCAAGTTCATCAAATGCTCTTCCAACAACAGGAAGATGCCAAGTTCATTAATGAATCTCGCAGGCGGCTTCAAGATTCCATCATCGATTTTGTAGCTCCGGTCAAACGGCTAAACCCACCGATATTGCGGGCAACTCCTAAAAGACAGCCCGAGCATGGCGGAAATTGACGGAATCAGGTGATGGAAGTCCTTGTGAACGAGAAGTTGGGATTCTTAACTGTGCCTTTGCACTGGGACAGGGGGATGCAACCTGGGTGGACACGGTGAACATTCTAGACCCCAGATTTTAAAGAAATGTCATTTTTTCATACTAAGTCGTGAATTGGCTGTCCCAGCACGGATGTTTCGACAATAGCGTATGAAAGCGCCCACCACATCAACCATACTATTTGACTCAGGCTGGAATGAGATGTGTAAAAAGCAGAGGAACAAGTGGATACTGTAGTTGAAAACTGCACCAGTGATGGCTCTAAAGAAATTAGTCCCTGACTGCCACGAATGACCAAATCTGTGGTTGCGTTGCTTTGGTGACCTGTGGCACCATGGAATCACTGGTCTGCTTGAAAATCAAAATGGTTGGCTATAGTCACATTGTCATTTGGGCATGGGTTACAACTTTGGGCTAAAAAGGGACCACCGATTCCGCGCATTGTTGTGCGTAAAAAAAGAATATAAAGCCATATAAAGCCTTCAAATATGTCCGCACCATCACATTGATCTGGATCCACCCATGGGATCCCAGGCAAGTGGTGGAGGATCGGCCACTGTGGACGGATTTTTTGCCATAGCTGGCTGCGAGACTCCTAATGAAACTCGGCGGCGGTTATGGGCCGGTTTGGGGTTTATCCCTTTGGTAGTGTTTGGTAATTTCGCCCTGAAACTTAAACCCATTTTTGAAGCCTATTCACCTGGAATCACTTTAGCTGGAATATTTTATGACCAGAGGCTAGTTCACTGGGCATTCACATCGTCGAATTAAGGTAAGTATAGTAGGGGACAAACACCTATGCCCACCATCCAGCTGCGGTGTGCATCAATGGCAATCTCGCGAGTTCGTAAAGAAACGCGTTCACAGTTCACAGAGCCTCTAAAATCGGACATCCGTTCAACGCCGTTCATGCGGAGTCAAGTCTTAGCATCGGCTGAAATTCGCTGAACACATCAACCTGGGAACCCCCAAGACTACCCGACAAATTACGTGTATGGAATCCTGCCATGGTCCTGGAGCATTCAGACTTTTCAGTGGTACGAAGTCCGTACGAAGTCCGTACGAAGTCCGTAAGAAGCTTAAGCCTTTGCATTGCCTTGGTGTTAGAAGCACCGTTGATGAAATCGACAGAAACATGATGTATATGATGTATATGTTGTGCATATTTGGTGCATATTATGATGGATAGTTCTGGGGTACCCATTGACGCAAATCTTGAGACCAGGACATGGCAGATCGCCGCTGCGGAAGCAAAACAACTTATTACCACGTCCATCTGGAAGGCTGGACTGCAGCTTGGCAAGGCACCACTTGGCACCGGATGAACGTACGACGGTGAATCCTTCAGATCTGAGTATGACTCAGTATGACTCAGTATGACACATGGGCAATCCTTTCAGGCCTTTCAGGTCTTGTTCCCATTTCGTTGCAGTCTTGTTGGTAAACTCCTGGCTCCAAGCGGTAAATTCCACATTATCCACGGGATAGCTAACAATTCCTGGAGCATGGGAGCTAGGTCTGACAGTGAAGTGGATCGAGTCTTAGTCTTCCAGTTAGTTTAGAACCTTCAAGACCGGCTGTCGTCATGTTTGGATCAAAGTATCGGTCATCGTCCCCTTTCTTTTGAAACTACCAGGGTCAATTCATCGCCAGAGCTGCATTGAGGCAGGGTATCCAATCACTTGGAAGCAAATCCAAGACGCTGCTTGGATGAGTCCCATTGGCATGTCCCATTCAATTTGCAACCCTAAAGGCTTTTCCAGGCAATGCAGGTGTTTTTGTGGGATCGCTAGGCGCATGAAACACAGGTTTGGCTTTGGCTGATTCGACGGCATTTTTTGAGCCGAGTGAAGGCGTCAAAGTCAACTGATGTCAACTGTCCACAAGCTGCGACGAGTTGAAGTGCCCAAGCTCAGGACTACCCTGACACTGCTCCAGAGAATCTCGGAGCGGATCAGATGTTGAGCAGTGAATATCCATCATACATCCATTTGCAAAAGATCTGTATCATTCGTATCATTTTGTATTTGCGGCAAAAGAAAGAAAGGAGTCGGAGGCCGGATTGTCCAGAAAGACGTGGATGTATTCTGCACTGGTTGGGTATAGGAGTTGTCCTATGACTTTGCAAGGAGACCTCAAAACGAAACAACGAATTTGCTTACTTGCTACTTATCTGAACTCACCACGCAAGTCCACAATACTAACTGAATCGAACTGATGTATCGACAATCATTCAGTGACTCACACACTACTTCTACTGAACCGTAACTGAACTGCATGTGAATCTTAGTGGACTTGCCCCTCAACTCACATGGCCAACACTTTATAAAGGGGCTTTGAGACTCTTTGAGGCGTGAAATGGCACAAAGTCGAGCGGAGTGTTTTGGGAATCCCTGGGTATTGGTATCGTATCGGAACCTGGTATACCGTATAAGCGTTATAATACTATACTATATATAGTATGCAGAAAATCTGCCAGTGCAGCATAGTGCGGCTGAGGATTGTTGGTAGCATGGGCTACCAAGGCTTGAGTGGTGCTTGGTCAAAGATTTGACTTGGTCCAGGGTAGCCCTACAAACCACCAGAAGGTTTCTCCGCACTCCCATCATAAGACTCCGAAGGAAGAATGACATGGGAAACCCGGAAACCCATGGGAAACCCATGGTGTCAGGAAACCACCATTTGATCCACATGTTGCTGTTATACTGTAGTTATTTCCTATCAATACTTTTTTCCATTCAGCCGATGTTGAGTCTTGCTCGTTCGGATATTGCACAATTCTCTAATTTAGATCAAAAGCAACAAGGCACCAACGAGTATCCTGCAGCCAATCACCCTTGAAAATCCGGAAGGAAACAACTGTGCAGAGTGTCGGCGCAGGAAGCCTTGTACAAAGACTGAACCCAATCCATCTCATCAGCAGTCAGGTCTTCGCCTAACTTTTGCTGCAAGCTGTACACGACAGATAGCACCAATGCACGACAGAGCCTGGAAGGGTATTCTTTGGCAGCAGCTGTACGAAAGGACCCATCATCGGAGCGACCTGCTAAAAGCACTGTTGGTCTCACAAGCAGTGGGTCAATTTCATTAGAAAGCACTTTGGCCATGATGCAAGGGTCACCGAGATTCAATGCTCGAAGTGTGGTCGGCTTGCCCCCCTTCGCACCATATTGCCATTGATGGATATGATGTTCAACAGCTCCTGGAAGTCGCATCATCCACTGTTGGTGAACGTCGGTGCGCCAAACAGAGGCTTTGTCCTCATCGGCATTCTCAGTAGGATGTTCCATAATGGAGCCCGCTCCTGTCAAAACCAGCGCTGCTTCAGCAATCAGAGAATGGAACAGCAGCCGTGTTCCAACCATAGTCTGATAAAGCTCACGTCCAGTACGATGTGGGATGAGCCACGGCCAAATCCTGGAGCGCAGAGGACGCGGCTGCCGAGGACCTGGTAGCTGAATATGTCGAGCAGCACTAAATGTTTCGCAAGGCGGTCCTGTGAGACTGGCCGCAAAGAAGCCCTTGCGGATGATTCGAAGCAGCATGTCAAAATAAGGTCCACGATCCAGATTGCCCAACTGCGAATGAACGGCAGTGTCAACGGACAGAATGCGGATAGCGAAGCCAGACAACAGGCTTTGACAGCACTGCACCCAGAAGTGGCAATCTCCACGTCGTCGCCGTCCACTGAAAAGGTGTAGAATCCAGATGGTGGGCATTCCATTTTCTACTGTCACAGGGACTTGAGAACAATTGGGAAGACCCATAAACGACACACGGAAAACATCAAACCCAAACGTCTGAAAATCAAAAGGGTTCACCAAAGGCTCAAGTTCATGACGGACACATGCTTCAACGTTCTCATCCTCCACAATAGGTTGGAAAGCATCATCCATGCGCCTCTTCCACGTCAACAGTCGACCAAGTGGTGTTTGATCAAGTAGATCCGCCAGGCTTGACTTTAAACGCTGAAAGAATGAAACTGCCAAATGTGGAAAGCGACGACAATGAAGCTGAGAGCGCTGCCACAGCCACAATGCCCAGAGCTTGGTGTCATCTTCATCCACAAATGAGCTAAGCGCAAAGACCACTTCATCAGGATCAACAGATCCTATCGGATTCCATTGGCGCACTTGCAGATCCACATACTGAAAGACAATCGCCATGGTGTCATCATCCAATCGAGCAGGAAGGCCCTCATGTTCCCATTGGCGCGCAAATAGTTGAAGGGCTACATCCCGAGATGGAATAGCATGGTCGATTGGTGCAGATGATGGGCCAAGGACTCGCGTAGCCGGCAATCTACCAAAGTCTCTCAGGTCCTCTGGGATCTCAATAGCAATGGAGGTACTCAGCGGTGCATAGCGCCACGTCATTTGCTCGTAGCAGCCAGCACGGGTACGCCTGGATAGTCGGAGATGTTGCTGGAGCCGAGCAGCCGACCAGAAGCATCGATTGCAAGCAAGACAAGTGTCTGCAAAGACAAAACGACGCTCCTTGGAAACAATTTGGTGGGCTATCCAACAATGCACCTGCAACTTCTGCAATGTATCAAAGGAGTGAGGGCACCACTCACACTGAAACGAATGGTGAGCACGAGCAACTGAAGGTCTTGGCACATCTTCAAACTGAACTCCTCCATCATCCAGTGTGTTCCTCAGTTGTGCATGCAAAGCAAAGGCATCGCCCAAAACATGATATTGAAGAAGACATCTGCGGTAAAGCCGGCGAACGGTACGAGGGCCATCAAGCGCACGCGAGTGCAACCAGCTCACAATGTGCTCAACCGAATCATCTGCCAAAGAAGTGTCACAAAATGCACTGTCCATGGACGCCAGCCAACAGAGACCTTGTCGAAGAGCAGAAAACCAGGAACCAGGCATATGTGAAACCGCAGTGACAAAGTCGAGCAAAAGCGAAGGGCCATCTCGAACACAATGAAACGCATACAGTAATCGAGCTTTGGCAAGACGCAAAGAAAGAGAAGGAAGATGCCAACGGCATTGAAGTTCAAAATCAGTCAGCTGATCCGAAGTCCAAAATCCATTCTGAAGAATTGATCTCTGCCACCCCATAATCACAGCATGCAAAGACCGAAACTGTCTCACAGAAAGTAGTTTCCAGTTACCAGCGCCATGTAGAAGAACAGGGATGACCAGACTTTCAAACAGCTTGAGGCGCACCTGAACACTGAGATGCCGATTTCGAAGGATAGGCTTGGCTACCTGACGATGCGCCTGTATAGCGCGGGTGCGTCTGTGCACAATTTCATTCTGCATGTCAGCTTCCGCAGAGAAAATGGTGCCAAGATGTTCATATCTTGCAACACACTGCAGAGTCAGATCAAGCTCTGATAAAGGAATGCGTCCAAGACGGGTCACAAGAAGGTCATCATGACGAACCTGAGGAGCGCCCTTGCCCCGAGGGGCAATGACAACTTCAGTCTTACGAGGCTTGAGGTTGAGGATCAAACCGTAGCGGCGGAAGACTCCAATGGTGCGGCCAGCAACGGTGGCAACCGTAGCTTCAAGGTCAGCAGCATCTCGGACAATGATGGGAACTGCCACGTCATCAACCCAAGTGACAGGCGGTGCAGGCAAACGCAGGTCACAAAGGCCTTGCTGCAGAAGTGGAACATCACACAGTACACGGTGAAGGGCTGCAAGCACATGCACCATCAGCGCATTGTAGGCCACATCGGCAAGGGGACTGCCCGGTCTACTGCCACGAGAAGTACAAAACGAAGTCGAGCTGCCAGTCAAGCCAAACCAAGTGAAGGCATGGGCATCCTGAAGCAAGCGCTGCTCACAAAGAGGTACATCACGCGCAAAAGCAGACGACGCCTCCTGGATCACATGGAGAATTTCACCAAGATCACAACCACTGTCTTGTAGAATGGTACGAAGATGATCAGGCAAGGTTTGATCGCCACCCAGCAGAATCTGACGGATCATGCTATGAAAGGCACTCTTCATGTCAATGAATAACACAGCGGAGGAGAGTTTCAGATCTTGGGCACGGTCGTGAACAGCTCGAAGGTATTGAGTGGCAAACATCGTAGAGCACCGAGGAAATCCCCCAAGTTGAAGTGGATGTCGCCATTGCAGAAGTGTGGGAAGAAAACGTTGTCTCATCAAGGAGTGCATGATCTTACCCAGCACGTCAATCAACATAATGCCACGCATGTCGGCAACTTCACGACTCTGGACCTTTTTTGTGATTGAGTGGAGCAATCCACCTTTAAACTGGACTGGCTCATGTCCAGTCAACCACATCTTGAGAGCCAATTGGAAAGCATCTTCAGCAAGATCAGGTCCATAAGCACGAAGAAAGGTAGGCGAAAGTCCATCAAGTCCAGGAGCACGGTTGACAGTGAGATGTTGAAAGCGGCTTTCGACAGCAAGTCGACTGGGAAGCTGAGCGAGTGAAACCATCAACGGCAGGTCGTGCACTTGCTTCTTTTGCATGTTGGAGCAGTCACGAAGCAGTGCGGCATATGGGTATTCTTGACCACCTTCCAGAACACAATAGTGTCGGACTTGATCATCAAGAGCAGGCCCATGGCACCTCATGTTGTTTTTACGGCGGTGACGCCATTTGGGCAGGACCGGTTTGATGGCATTCCACACTCGATGGTACCCTTGCTCGGCAATGAATCCAGTTTCTTCTGCTAATCTGGAGTAGAAAACTTGGTCATCCTCCCTGACAGCAAAGCAAACCTTCAGAGCAGCTAAACGATAATCCTCTTCAGCCTTGGCTATCTGCAGAAACGTGTCTGAAATGAAGATGGCATCACGTTGAGCTTGAGTCGAAGGGTCACGCCACGCTGCGAAGACACATGCAAGACAATGCCGGCGCCATTGACCACGTAACTTCTGAGTCAGCTGTCTGGATTCTTTCTTCATCTTGATGAGGCACAGAGTACCATCAGAGAGATGCCTTTTTCTCAGATGATCACGTGGAGATCGAGGGACACGAGCACGGAAATGAGCTTGAAGCAATGCCGCGTGCGTGTGAACATCACTGTGCCAAGTAGGCATGTCAGCATTCCGGCGCCTGGACTCAGAGTGTTGACGTTGAGAAGGACAAGAAGACTCAAGCCAAACATCTGCACAAACACAAGCATGATCTTGTCGTACAGTAGCAAGGTCAACGTCAGTCGCAACCCATGAGGAAGTCCATGCCAAAGGAACATTGTCTGAAACACCAATGAAATCAATGCGACCTTGTCCACCAGACGCATGAGACCAAGTGTTGTGATCACCACAGTGAGCAGCTTCAAAAGTCTGAGGTAAACGAAGACCATGTTGCAAGAGCCACTCATGAAACACGGATCCACGCATAGATTCCTGTTCTGCACCATGATCTCCGACCATGTTTGAGGTCACCGAACCAAGGTGTCCATTGGAGTCACAAAGAGTAATCCAAGTCCAAGAAGCCAAACCCGAGGGAATAAGGGAAGTGGTCCGTGCCCACCAGTCACGCATGTGTGCTTCATCTTCAACACATGGTGCGTGCAAGATCACAAACAATAAGCGCAAACCGGGATGAGAAAGCTGCACAAGAAGTCTTGGATCATCACCATGAAGAATACGCAAGTGAGAGTGATCGATGTGTATGGACCCAGACGGCAAGGGCAAAGTGTGGGCACACCAAAATTGGACACCACCATGCCCTCTGCTTGAAGCACTGGCCGAAAGAACATGGAAGCCTTCAAAGGAGACATGACCATGGCCTCGGAAACGAGTTTCTTGAAGTCCAACACAGTGGATACCAGCACAATGAAATTGATGAGCCAAATCTTCTGCACGAGCTCCCAAATAACCTGATGCGTGATCTTGTCCTGGATAAAGAGTGAGCACATTGGCAGTCGCAACCCTCAATTGAAGAAATTCGCCAGCAGAGTGGGGTGAACTCGAAGGCGCATGAAATTTCAAGAAAGGGTGTAGCGCAGGATCAGGAGTTGAGTGTAAAGGTGCCGCCGTGTTCAATCGCCAGGAAAGTCCATGAAGAACAGGAGCATCGGGACGTCCCTGTAGGGAACGTTCAAAAAGCCATAACCATTGTTGGGTGACAAGGTCAGCTCCGTCGAAAGTACAGCACGAGACAACTGATTCAATGTCAAATGTGACTCGGTTGGCATCAAGGGCTTGACTGGCCACAGTGTCAGCAAGGTCATTCCAAGGATCATCAGAGTGACCCTTCACATGAAGCCATTGGGGCGCACGCCACAGAAACTGCTCAAACCACAAAGCCAGAGAACGCGCAATGAGAGCCAGATCCAAATTGAGCTCTGACATGCAAAGTCCCTGTGCTACACGACCTGCGTAAACGCTGTCAAAGTGGAAGACAAAGTCAACGGCCTGACAATCAATGCTGGTAGCAAGATTCAGAGCCCACATGAGTGCCACGATGACAGCAGAGGTTTCGGCACGTGGAGCGGACGGATCTGGCCAACACCAAGCCGTGTGGAATCCACCAAAGTGCAAACCGTCAGTGGTCACGAAGATCATCACAACACCAGCCGCAGCCTTGTTGGAAGAAGGTCGAAAAGAACCATCAGTGTAGAAGTGAATTTCTGTAGGAGGAGCACCATTCCATGGTTGCACAAATTCAAGCGCTGCGACAGTACTATCAGTGCATCGGGACCAGTCACAAGGCGAGGAAGAGACACCAGGTAAGAGAGCAAAAAGCTGTCTTCGCTGGAAATCAAGTTTCTGACAATCAACATAAGTCCATGAAGGAGTGGGAACATGATCTGCCAGAGGTAGTTGCATGGCCGCAGATGGCTTGAACTCACCATCGATATCATCTGAATCTCGGGGCCGCTGTGCGTGAGCCACCACATCAGCTGTTAGGCGCTCCCGAGTAGTCGCAGGAAGTACATGTCGAGCAACAGCATCAGAGACAGCAGTTGAGATATGCGTCAAAATCTGAGACATCTGCCCAAACAGGGAATGAATTGCCGTGAGAGAACCTGATGGAACCAAATCAGGAGCACACGCAATGTCAGGGAAAGAGGTATAAAATCCTTCAGCAGAGAAATAGTGTGGAGAACTGGAGCATTGACGCATCAAAACATGCCGAGCAAGTTGATCAGCGGAACGTGCAATCCGAGCAAAAAGAGCAGGGATATCAAAAACTGTGTCCGCAGGAGAACTTGACAAGTCCCAGGTGAGAGGGGACGCTGCAATCATGAAGCCAAATCCAGAGGATGCCAGATACAAACGCCCATCCGTCAACTCACGTGCACCATGCCAAGATTGACACTGGAGGCCGAAGGAGTGAGGCGGACACATGTGAAGCAAGCCACCTTCGTGAATCAACAAATGATGGTCCACAAGTTGAGGCAGACGAACAACACGATGGGCAGGATCAAGTGGGTGCTCGCCAGGCAAAGTGGAAGACACAAGAACCGACACAAATGCAGGGAGTTGGTTCTGAGCAACAATGACATGAGCCACAAACCAGCATCTCCAAGAGGCAAGGGATTGACGATGTACATATCAACGTCGAGTCCAGGCAAAACCCAATCCTGCCATGTCTGAATCAAAACCTCACGCCACTGAGCAGGGACAATGGGCAAATGAGCGATGCGGTATTCAGCAGAGCGTGGGAGGCGAACGTGGTCGCAAAACCAGGTGACAACTTGAAATTGATAAGGTCCCACAGCGGTACGGGCAAGATAGGTTTGCCAGGCAACCTGCAAATGGGGCACAAACAATCCACTAAAATGTGCATCATGCTCATGTCCATCCGCAATAGCTTGCAAGGATTCCTCACAACCAGGTGGTAGAACACTGGGCAAGCGACGAGAAAGCGGATCTGCAGTGGAGGAAGAAGCAGCTCCCGTGCCACTAAGGTGCCAAAAGGGCTGGTCACCATAGTCCAACAAAAGGTGCCGGAAGCGTGGTCCATGAATATGAACATAGATGCCAATGCCTGAGAACACCTCTTCAGCAGTGTCAGGAAGGAACTGCATAATGCCTGACCACACTGTACAACGGTAAACAAGGCAACGAGAAGCAAGGTGAAGATCTCGGAGCAGGTGTTCAGCAGAGAGCTGTTGAGGAATGGAAAGAGCCAACTGCATTTTGCCATCAGTATGCTCACCAGCCGCCAAAATGGAAATCAACGCACTATAGCGAGGAAATTCCAATCCCTGTTCAATGATGATATGGGCTGTAAAGACATCACGAAACAAACGAGGAGGGTTGGGGCGGATTTCACGGAACGCAATTGGAGCACCAGGCTGCAACAAGTCAAGCCATGGAGCACACAAAGCAGCTGGCCAACGGGATGGATCACTCTCAAGCTCAACCGTGTAGGACCGAGTGCAACGGGGATATGTGGCATGGTGGACCAGCCAAGTACGAACATGCAGAACAGGCCCTTGATCTGCGAAGTCTGTGTGAGCATATTCCTGAAAAGTGACACCAAACTGGAGCTGAAAGTCCGCAAGTCCATGAATAGGCGGCAAAGCAACAGGTGCTGGTTGAGGCAAAGGCAAAACGGTGGCAATTGCACGAGTGAAATCAGGTGGCGTATACTGATCATCATCACCAAAATGTTCAACCAACGCAATGGGTGAAAGTTGGCAAATTCTCCATGGAGATGGGCACTGGAAGCATCCTCAACAAGCTGAATGGTACGAAGTGCAGGAAGCTCTGGTGAAGGTGGCGGTAAAACAATCTGCACATAGGTGCCATGCAGCAAATCTCGTGGTCCATGATCCTGAAAAGGCCAGAGAATGTTGTTCACACGGACAAGGCATCGATTGTGAACAAACTCACAGTAGTTGTCAACATGTGAGTATTCGAGCAAATGAGTACGAGTCAATGGATGTTGAACCTTGAGAACACGTCGATCTGTGAACTGAGGAGCAAGGGGCAAACCATCCGTGCCATGCTGGTGAGCAATGAGATCAACAAGTAGGAGTTGCTCGTCAGCTGCAAAGGCTACATCCTGCCGCATCTGAACGATGAGACTTTGCTCATTGGCCTGTTGCCCAAGTGGAATGGCTTGGAGGGTGTGAGGAATCACGACATCAATGGGATGAACAGCAAGGGCCGCAACGACGTCATCATACAGAAGGACAGGGTCGTGCCAACGAACAAAAGCAATGACAACGGGCTGAAACGGGCTGATTCAGTCTGTACAAATAAACACGTTGAAGTCCACGAACACCACCATCAGAACTTGGGGAATATGGTTCAGACTCTTGATCAGCTTGAGACCGGGCAGCATCAGAGTCAAAATCCAAATCCATAGGCTGAGGAGAGTCCGGTTCAGCCATGCCAGACGGGGCAGGAGCTGGCACAGAAGAGCCAGCGGCATGACCATCATGACCATCATGGGCATGGGCTTGTGGTACGAACGGAGGACCATGGACATGCAAGGAGAAACCATCACCATCATGCATATCGTGAACAGGCATGGGATCCAAGGGTATCTCTTGCCATCTGAAATACACCAAACATCGATACTGCTGGCAAAGCAATTGGAAGTCCACAGCAGAAACAATGTCAAGACCACTGACTTGAGGCAAGAACGACACAGCAGTGACAATACGGGGAACAGCTTGATCGCCAACTGGAGGATACACGGAGACCAAGCCAGAGTGCCGACCAGCCTGTAAACCTTGGGAAAGAATGAGGTCAAAGGCGATGATTGCGTTCACTGCGATCACGATAAGGTTGAGGTTGAACAACATCAACTTGTAAAGGGGCAAGAGGTGCAATCCTGTTGAACCAGAGGGCAATGACCTGAGCCTGCCAAGTATGCGGGGGGCCGGTCAATTGAAGAAAACGACAAGCACGGCTACGCAAAACATGGACATGGTGCAAGGACCACGTACGAACTGTAAATCCACGCAAGGTCATGACCCCTGTCAGAAACTCTTCGGGAAGGTCGTTCAGCATGGTACGAGCAAATTGAGGAACAACAGGCGGAGGAGGAACAGCTTGTCCAGCGGCAATGGGCCGCAATGCACGCTCACTTTCAGTAGGAGGCCGATCACCTGGTCCATGCTCATCAGAGATCTTGCATTGAACATCAGCAAAGACAGGAATGCACTCAAGGTCAACAGAAGACAAGGGACCGACAGAAATGGACAAACCTACCTGAGACACACCTGGGGCGTCCGGGATCGACACGGCCGGGGTCGACAGCGGATCACAACAGAGCCCAGCAACCTGACATGGATTGGAGACATGGCTAGAAGCCGGGATCAACACAGCATCACTTGAAGGCGGATCACAACGGTCATCTGGCACATGTGGTGACACAGAAGATGGGAAAACCTGCAATTTCCAAGGTTTGGAAGTCCATGTCTGCAACTGAACATGGGTCATGCAATACGGAACAATTGGGTCAGTGTCACAACACGGAGTGGCAATCTCAACATGTTCATTGAACTCAATGGTTCTGAAATGTGGTGCACTCGATTGCAAAGGTTTGGAACGGATGCGTCGGATGCCAGAAGATGCTTTCACTGATGATCGTGCCACAACAACATCATCGAAACATGGCAATGGATCAACATGCCCAAGCTCAAAAGCAAGACAACTAGCATTCTGACTGGCCTGCCATGGGGAACAAAAATATGGCTTTTCCAAAATGGAATGAGACCAGGCAATTGGTGAAACTGGCAATGGCACAGAACAAACACTCGGCAGCAAACATGGGAAACCCTCATCACATGTAGCTAGCAATTGTTGTGCATATTGCAAAAATGGTAGTGGAGGATGAAAAACTGGAAAATCGGGCTCATGCCTTCGGTTAGAACACTCATCGGTCGTCACTAACCGGCATGGCCAAAAGGCTCCATGGCTTTGCGGCCAGGCAAAGCTGATGGCGGCGCAGATGAGCCACCGTCTGGCATGGCAACCTCGTTCAGGTCGGTACGTGGGCGCTTTGCCGTATGCTGCTCTTCGGCAGCAAGTTCCTCTGCGGACTTCTGCAGGGTGGTCAAAGTCACCTGAAGATGTTCCATGCTTTCTGAGATCTTCGCTGAATTGGTGGTTGAAATGGCTCTGAGAGATGGATCGTCGGCATCGAGAACCTCGGCTGTAGAAGCAATGCCTGTTTCCACCTTCTTGGAATTGAGGACATTGCACGCCGTAGTGTACGCTGCCTGAGCAACTTGAATGCGAGAGACTGCTGAAGCCTCGGCTGTCTGAAATTGCTCTGCATACTCTTGCCATTTGCTGACCTGAGTTTGGAGAAATTTCGTCCAGTTGCTGTGTAGAACGCTGCGCTGTTTCTGAGCGTCTGCCAGCTCCTTCTTTGCGTCTGTCAAAGACTGAACAGCTGAAATCAAAACTTCCCCTTCCTGCTTCGCAACCACAGCTTTGATCTTGTGGTACTTCTCCTGCAGGTTGGGCGGAAGATCGTCGGGATTCTTTTGGCATTCCGAAAGGAATTCCTGCACGGAAGGATCCAATCGAGGAGTTGAAGGCGGTGGCAAAGGTGGTGGTGGAGCCGATGGCAGGGAATGACTCAACCACAGTGGATCCGGTTCCTGCCGTGGAACGCCAACTCCATAGTGGGTCGGTCCCTGGTCTTGTCCTTTGCCCTGTCCTTTCGAACTCATGTTGCCACGTCCTTTCTGTCGACGACTGCGCTGTCGAGGAGCTCCATGACGTGGGGACTGATTGGCCTTGCGTGGCGCTTGCACCCACTGCTGATTGTCCCATGCTGGTGTTTCCTCCGACCACGCTTGAACTCGTCGGTTCGAAGGAGCTCAAGCACCTGGATTGTACTGGAACGTGGGATCGTAGGCCTGACGCCAGGGTAGTCCACATTTGTCGCAGCTGATTGCTGTGGCCTTGCGCATGCATCGACAGTGCTTGCAGAACCATGGAATGCCAGTGTCTGAAGACTGAGCCTGTTGCCAATTCGCCATCTCGGTTTGCAGGTTTCGGATGCGGCGAAGTAGGCCTGGGTCTCGTGAATGATGCTGGGACAGGATCGTGTAGATCCACTTCAGCAATGCAAGGGTTGGAACAATTCGATGTGCTCGAACACGGCCCCAAAGTGAACGAGCAAGTTGTCTGGATCTCCTCAATCGCCTTCTCAAGGTCAGTGAGGATGCCGTTCTGAATGTAAATGATCAAGAAGCAAACCCAATGAAATTGCATAAAACTGAAAAGGGCCACTGATCGGCCAGTGCAGAGCCAGTGAAAGGTGCCCAAAAAATGTACCAAAAACCCGGGTCAGGGCGTACACCGTGCAACCCAGAATATGCGTGTACCAAAGGCTAAATGAAAAAGCAGCAGTGGTATCAAACGCAGTGAAAGAAGATTGTACCGAAGGCCCGACAAAGGCAGCAGCGGTAGACAAATGCCCAAAAAGAAATTATACCAAAGGCCAAAGGCAGCAGTGGTAGTAAATTGTCAAATCCCAGGGACAAAAAGTGCAGAAGTGTAAATATTGTGGACCAAGTCAAACACAATAAAATTCGATGCAGCTGAGTGCCCAATTGACAGGGTTTTGTGGCGCAGGTTAACCCTAAACCTGATTTCCGGAGGCCAGAAAATCGAAGGTCGGCGCCAGACGAATATGGCCCGCGGGTGCACTACCCGCTAAGGTTGTTCGAACAAGCGTGGGGCGGTTTGAGCAACAACCTTCTATCAATACTGTGTTATTCAAAAAGATAAAAAAAATTGCTTTCCGTTTTGAGAATTCAGTGTGTTCGATGCGATGAGATGCTGAGGTCAGTACATCTCTCACGAAGTGATCGAGACGGCCTACGCTGAAGCATCCAGACAGGAAGGAACGTTGGAAGAAGAGATGGTAAACATGGGATACATGGTAAAGAAGAGATGGTAAGAAGTTCTTTGAAGTTCTTTGTCCCGATTCCAAACATGCAACAACCTATCTTGGACATAGTGCTGTACCATATCCAAAGCATCGCGAAGTGCAAACGATTGTTTTGACAGATTTTGACAGATTCAATCTTCCTCTACCAGTACAATTGAAGGGTTCCCTGGTTCCCTCGACTCAGAAGAAGAACAAGCTGCCACTAGTGATACTCTTGTTCCAACAGCCCAGTCTCAACCAAGATTGCGAAAAGATGCTAGCTAAATGAGCGCTTTTTATTAATGGCATGTGGGAGGAGTCTCTGAAATTGCTGTCGCGACAGTTGTGAACAAAGCTCTTAAGGGCAGTGATCCTTCCCTTCCATGAACTGTTAGAACGCACGACGAATAGATGTCTCCAGAACCAATCAGAACCAATCAGAACCAGAGCCTAGCCTAGGTTTCCTAAATGATGCAACTTCAAACATGTCCAGAGATCTTAAATTGATCTTAAATTGAAACGCTTGGAGTGATTATAGTGGTGGGCAAGAATTCTTGGACCAAGTAGGCAGGAAGTACCAGGACCAGTACCATGCAGTACCCAGATGACGGGCAATCCGCCAAGGAGGGTTTGACTTTGGAGTTTTACCGCATCTTGGCATTTGTGTGATCGTGCGGGGAGAAGACTGAGGGCTAGCTGAGAAGATTTGTCGAAATCAAGCGAGGTTGTTCGGTTGTTACTCCATAGGTTTGTCCTGACCGCACAACTGGTTCTAACCCAAAGGAAATATCCCAGCATGATGTGGCAATTCCCAACCTTGGTGTGTTTTCCGCGATGAATTTCCGATAATTTCCGCAGGTAGCCATAATGCTTCATGGTGCCTTGGCAGACAAATAGCAACACGCCGGCAGCTTGTACCATGATCGCCATGGATCATCCAATTCGCCTATAGATTCGCCTCAAGCGAATTCCACATGGCCTAATTGGGGCAGTTTGCCAACATGGCCCATGATTCAAGGAATAGATACAATGTGATGCCCTTCTCAACATGTCAAGGGAATTGTTGCAGATTCACGATTTGAGTGTTGTTTTGACAACCATGTGAGACCTGTCTTTGAGTCGATAGCCAAGGACTAATCCATCCAGATACTTCGACAATATCAGTGCCTTCAGCACAGAGCAACTTGGTGCGATTGCTAATCCAGGTGGAGTCGAGTGTCCCGAAAACCACAGAAGCCACAGCAAGTGGAGAGACAGCGAATTCAAAACAGCAACTAACTTCACTATTTGGCAACTTATTTTCACAATTTATGACAACTGTCCGACCACTTTGAAATCACAACTCTGCGATGAGACCATGGTCCCCTGATTGTTGTGCTCGGCCCCAGGAACGTGAAACTCTGCAACGAAACCCGCTTGATGGACAGCGAGGTGGAACAGTGACGAAACTCGCAGTCCAGTTGGGACAAAGTTCTGTTCATTCTGTTCATATTTTGAAGAAATGATTGCTATTTGTATCTATTTGTTGCTATTTGTTGCTGCTTGGAAAAGATTTCACGGGACTTGGATGACTTGGGACATCTTGTGACCGTCCTCGTGCAGGCCATGGAGAACTATGCTCGCGTCACTGGAGATTGGGATGGCATTGACAATAGCTACCTGTCAGCCTGGGCAGGAAGACCTTAGAAGCATTCGACCAGAAGCTGCAGACCAGGCTTAAAACCTGTATTCTGAATCCGCTGAAGAACACCCATGGTGGACAATACCTTTGTCTCGCATGTTTTGATTTGTTTTCATCAGGAAACTACATGCCATGCAGTTCTGGAATTGCAAGCATATTCTGGTCGCTTTGCGACGACAACCGCCCGCACCGGAGTACTAGCTCCAATAAAACCGGAGGTCCAATAAAACTATGTATGTTCCATGTTGGGCCTTTCTATGGCTCATGTTCGGCTCTATGTTGGGCTGTGTTGGGGCCATGTTGGGCCGAAGTTGCGGCCATGTTGGGCCGAAGTTGCGGCAATGTTGGGCCGAAGTTGCGGCCATGTTGGGCCGAAGTTGCGGCCATGTTGGCCCATGCGGGGCCCATGTTGGGCCCATGTTCAGCCATGTTGGGCCATGTTGGGCCTATGTTGACGCATGTTGGGCCATGCTGGGTCCATGTTGGGTCCATGTTGGGCCTATGTTGGGCCCATGTTGGGCCTCAAATTGCACATTATATGGGTTATGTCCCTGTTGGGGGGACCCCGAAAATTCCAGCGCAGTTCCTGCACTGGAATTTTGGGTGTCCCCCAGGAAGGAGTACCAAAATTCCGATAAGGATTTGCGGACAAGTCAAATTAGGTCTCCTCCCCTTTTCCCCCCGTTTTGCAATGTCCTTAATTTATCTTAATTATTGCGTTCCTTCTCCACTCTTTGCTGTGCTGTGCTTTTTTGATATCAATTGATTTGATGACATTTATCAAAATATGTTCAGGTACAATTTCACCCCTGGCGGGATCCATGATGGATCTTACCTTGCGGGTGCCCGGTACTGTACATGTCCTTTGTTTCTGGTGAACACAACCACAAATACAGACATTGCAAACAGGGTTTGTTCATGTCATTTGGATCACATTAATTAGGTCTCATTGGGTCCAACGACGCACTCAGGTTCTGGAACGGTGGTGGGCAAGTGCTTCCAAGGATCGGTCAGACTTGTCATGAAACACATGTGAACACCCATGAGGTTCGGTGACCTGAAGATTCAGCGGAGTTAGGCATGAAGACAGCACGATTTCGAATGGGATGATACATCAATTGCAAACAAATCCTAACGTGTCCACTTGATCCACTTTCTCCACTTTATCGGCCTTGAACTTGTATGCTGCATTCTGTGCCATGGGCAAGAAGTGTGTGCTCTGTTTAAGGATGGTTTCGGGCCTTTAGGCAGTTGGAACGGATTTGTGATCTGGGGACGTGCAAAAAGTACATGTGTTTTCCTCACATCTAAACCTTGCAAGTGAACTGGCTTTGGCAAAGTAGCACTTCTTGCCAATTGGAATCGTAGAGACAGGACATCACGGCAAAAGCCAAGGTCTCTGTTTGTTTTTGTTTGAGTGTTTGCCGGTGCCAGTTTGATGGACGACCCTAGCGTACCTTTGAGGATCATGTGCAGCACCGGAACTTGGCCAGGACACTATTGGTTAGCCCCTGTCTGTCGGGCCAACCCTATGACCTGCTATCCATACATTACAGCAGGCAGTGATGGGTCAGCAACTGTTCTTTTTAGAGGCTGCAGAATTCCCCCTGGCTGGAGATGTATAACCTGGAACTGCCTGGAAAACCTTTTCCATTTGAGTTTCACATCCGCTTTGTATTTGGGATTCCCTTCTCCCAGGGTTTATTCAGTTTATTCAAGATTGAAAGGATCATCAGATTGCAAAACTCCAGAATCCGATCTGACTCCCAAGCCTCGACCCACACTCTACATGCAACTTGATCAACTTGATCAACTTGTTCAACTTGTTCAACTGTTTTGCCGAATTGGCCCAGTCTTATCTAGTTCCGTGATGAAACCTGGCAGACAGGTCCAGGCTATGGCTATGAGCATCAGATGCAACAGGCTGCAGTGTTTAACATGCCATTGGTGACTCGGATCAACTCGGGCTATCCAATAGCATCAATAGGAATCATTTCTGGGATCCTTCCCAGCCTCTGTCTTGGAACATTGCCGACTGGTTCGCGAGAGACCTTCCATCGATGGTACCCACTTGTGATGGCGTGTGACAACCACCACTGTTGATGGGTGGGCGCGTTCTTTCTTTTTTCCGGCCAATCGACGGCTGAGTTGCTTGCCTGATCAAACGGCTGATCAAAATGGGTTTACTGCATCATTGGTTGTTACGGCACTGGCCGCTGGAAACTCTAAGGTGATCGTGGTGGCCAAGCTTTGGAGTGATTATATAAACTTACCCACCCAGGCGAGATGAAGAGATGGAGATTGGAAAGGGTGGTATCTGGATGCAGAGCAAGGAGAGCCATATTGATGTGGCGTATAGATATATGTTGATATATGTTGATATATATATATATATATTATAAATATATAATGTTGATATTGTTTGATAGTGTTCGTGGATTGCCACGCCTCAACATGAAATTTGTAAGCCCCGGGTGGCAGGACACACCCAAAGCAGTGCCGCAATACTCAGAATGGCATGTCTTGAATTCCAACAGCGAATGAAAACGGATAGAAACAACCAGGTACAATTAGGCTTATAGGCTTATGGCAGACGGAACTACATGGATCACAAGGGTAGAATCAAGCGGGTCTGCCTGGCCACCGCTCCGCTGATTTTTCTGCCACACAACTTCGAAGTTAGACAAAGGACGGCCTTCGCTATCCTGCAGAAGACTTCTGCAATTGCACCCATTGGTCCAATTTCGAGAAGTTCTATTACTTCTTGTGTTGAGAAGTGCTGAAACATGCTGAAGCATGGTTCCTGAGGCTTGCAATGAAACAAGGTCAAGCGAATGTTATGACCACCGCGCCCCCACCCCCCCAACATGGCTAATGATGGTACAAAAAATCCCAAAGCCATCCGAAACTCCTGGGCCAACTTGAGGCATCATCGTCAACCTCTTTCATTTGCGAATGCACAGAAACTTTATATATATTTCGACATGACTTTATAGTTTTTAGATCCTATCAGCAGATGTTTCTCATCATGTCATGTCACATCACGTCACCTCCCGGAGGGACTCCCCTATCCTGATCTGCTCTGGTCCAGGTCAAGTCTTCCTTCTATTGGTGGCAGCCAGACCCCACCTTTCTGTCGCGCCCTGGCAGCCAGCTACACAGCACAAGTGTCGGGTCCAGAACTGCAGGAAGTTCCAAAGCACAATTTGAAAAGATAGAAAGTTTCAGAGAAAGTCATGGAAAAATTGGAATATCGAGGTACATTGAATATCATTGAATCATTACGCAGATGATTCCCCTAGTTTTTGTGTGGTGCACCGTGGTGCATCACAGTGCAGGCTGGACGCACGTAAAACGATTTACCCAGACTATGATGCTTCATTGCATCGTGCGGGAGACTCGGCATGGTCAACACCGGCTGGACCTGACTGGATCTGACTGGACCAGCTGAGTTGCAGTCACCTCCCAGCTGACCATTGGTACATTTGGTACATGTGTATTTGATGATATTTGCACTCCGTAGGTGGGGCTACCGTAGGCTTTCCAAGATTATTCCTACTCTTTTAGTGGCACAGACGTGCACAAGCACCTGTATTTTGGGGTACAGGGCTATTCAGTTCAATATGCAAATCAATGACATTCTAGCATGTAGTCTTCTTTTCATGTTGTGGATCTCTTCGATTCCATTTTACTGCTACAAGAGTTCCAGTTTCGCAGTGTTTAAGCGTTGTCTCCGTCTCTTTGTCTTTGATTTGGTGACTCTTGTAGCTGTCATCTAAAGTGAGGCAGTTTGCACTGTGGTACATGCAAGTGTGTTGGGACAAGCAATTGTGATGGCTTGAAAACTCTTGGGGTCTCTGGTCACGAATCACAGCATTGTTCCAATCCTATAACTTGACATACACACTGCTACTGCTGACATTATCTGAACGAGACTTTGCCATGCATTGAAGATTCCCTTGTTTTGTGATGGTGATGCCACCCTGCTTGCAGTTCAGATCGATTTGGTCCACACGGAGACATGAAATTCTGGTGCCCAAGGAATCCTTACGAGCGAGTTCGAAGCTGTGGAAATTGAGAAGTATGCGAGTGCCGACTTGAAGGTGGGGCCAAGAGTGCCATGTACGACTGAGCTGATAATTGCAAAACGTTGACACCGCATCAACTGCATAAATCTTGCATTCAGACTGTAGCTTTAGCAGGGAACAATGCAATTTTTGCAAACACGTTGTCACGTCCTTTGCGATCATTGAATTGAAAGGATATATGTTTCATTATTGTTCATATTTGTTCTGCATACCCCACCTTAGGCATGTTTGGCTGTTTTCCAGCCACTATACTGTAACCATACAAGTTGATGGACTCGAAGTTTCTTTTGCAAAAGTTCGGCAGCTGGGATCACAGACAATCAATGGTTGATGCCTGTGATGGACGCGTCATGGGGATTGGCCAGTCAGTTTGATTTCATGGCCAGACTTGCCCTTGGCCATATTATATGTTCTTACTCAATAGAAAGAGGCATTTTCTTGCAGACACGTTGTGGACTGCGACTTCCAGAGCAAATTGTTTGGGATGTTGCCCGGGATTGTTTTCTGCTACTATTGTTGAGCCAACTTTTAGGGTGCTGGCAGCATGATGCGCACGCGCACACACACACACAATCATCGCCACAAAGGGCAAGTCAGTCGACTCAAGGCATGAATCGTCGCATTTGTGAAGTCTGCTCACTTAAAAGATCTTAAAGCAAATAAACCATGTTATACACCTGGATACCTGACAAACCTAACATCTATTCATATAGTTCGACCCACGGTTTGCTTGGCTTAGCCGCGTGCCATCATCTACAGCTCATTGTGACAACAATCGGTTGACAGTGAACACCTGCTGAGGAAACGTGGCACAGCTATTCAAGGGTGATCAAATTTGCGCTTGCTGGGATGCTTGCAAAGAGCTTCGTTGGGCAGAGCTTTGCAAGTCCCCTCTGGTTTGTGCTTGACATGGAAAAATTGTCTTGCTGCGCGCTTGCCGCGCTTGCCGGCGCTCCTTTCAAACAGGCGTCGGCCCACTCGCGCATACACACATTTGCACTCTCTTGACCCGCACGTACACAAACATGCATGGTAGGAAACTGATAATTACGTTCTTCAGTCTTGTATGAAGAGCCCAACTGCGGACTGCCACCACACAATAGCTCCAGATCAGTTTGGTTTTGAAATCTAGCTCAGCCAACTGGGATCCTAAGGCACTGGCCCCCGAAGTGTACGAGGTGTTGAGCGAATTTAGCATGGACTTGAAGGTGTCTGGGCGTTGATGAGATTCACATGGGTATCGGTATGGGTCAACACTTGAGACCCAGGGAGCTACATGTTTGTACATTGTAGTAACCCGTGAATTTGCAATCCTTGCATCTTCTGTGGCTCACGATGTTTCTCGGATCGGAGAAGCTCTTAGATGGTGCTCCGCTTTTCGCCTCTTCATGCGCGCTGTTTTTCATAGCTACAGATCGAACACTTAGGTCGTCAGTTTCCCGTGTCCACGAGACCTAGAACTGGCATGACCTGGCAAGTTCTGAAATTGGACAAATCTAAGATCGATGTCACAGAATCATCGGTGGCTATTCAGCCTATCAGCGGAACTTCGTCAGCAAAGCCTTTTGAGGGCTTTGCATATATTTTGACATTGCCACTGTCGAAAGCTATCAAGGGACTGGCGAGGTGGAAGAACGGCAGAGATTAGCCCGCTGCAATCATTCCGCACAACGGAGAATGCCCGTCATTCTCGAAAAACCGAGGGGCATCTAGAAAAGATGCAAGGCAGTTCGAATTCTACGGAGTAAGAGGTTTGGTTGGACATGTTCAGTCCAACATAACATTGTGCTGCTGGAAATAGACACCGAGTGTGCAACAATGCCCAAAAAACAGCCTGTCGACTCACGACAGTCAATATTATTTAAGACATGGGTGTTGGTTTGCCTTTGGTCAACTTTTGTCGCTGAGTCATGCCAGAGTTATGCCTCTTCTCAGCGGCCAAGCTATGAATTTTGGCTGGGCTAGGCAACAGTCTTATTCTAAGCACCATTTTGTGCATAAAGACCATTTACATCCATAATTTATTGTATTTCAATGAATTTCAGTGTTGTTTTCCCATCAGTGTTCTTTGGGCGATTCCTGGAGTATGTGGTGCATAGCAAAACGCCCCTATCATGCCATCAAGCAGGGCCCGTAGACTGTTACTGGCTGCTCAACTGAGACCGTCAACAAGCTAATTGCCGATCTCGCAGATACAGGCCAGGCGCTAGTTTCTTGTTGAAAGTGGAGGATCTTTGTTTAGGTCTCTTTTTCCCGAATAAAACGCAGACCATGCTCAATGCCCCAGATGGTACCTGTCAAAGGGCTGTATCCCAGCTAAACACAAGTGTTTGCTATAAAGGTGGCAAAGGGGTCCTGTTTTGCAGAGGTTAGGTCAGTCAAACCATTTAAAAGACCGTTGCAGCCAAAAAGTCGCACAGAGTCATTTAGGGCCGCCAGTGGTGTGATTCTGCCAGATATAGTTCATTTACGTCATCATTACATAATTGTATCTATCCAAAGTTTTCACCCGTAAAACTAAACGTGAGGATCGCTCTGTTGAAGCAAGCAGATTGAAGAGCTCTTCACCAAACAATGTCATCCAAATCATTTGAATCAGCAGAAGGCTGACCATGCAGCATTTTGGTACCCAATGTAATCATATCTAATCAACGTGAAAGCATGGTACTCAATGGTACCCATTGTTCAGCCCAATCTGCGAAAGAACTGGGGTTCTCTTCAGGTGATGCACCCGAAGTGGTCGCTTGCCGATGGCTGCAGGCGAACAAGGACTGAACACGCTCAACAGATGGTCAAATTTGGTCAATGCTATTGCGGTACTCGGGCCTCAGGGAACGTGCAGTTATTGTTTCAATGTGGATAGTCTAATTATAGATATACCTATGCAGAACATGTTGCTTTACTTGTCTCTTCGTCTAGTTTTGCGCTAATAGTTTAATATGATAGTATATTTTCTTGATTTACCTGTATGTCACCTGTATGTGTAATTTTGTCGAAGCCTCTGTGAAAAATCAACATAGATCTCTGGCATCCCCGGGGGCTTCACTACAGGAATGTCAGCCTTCTCTTTCAGTGAGCAGCTAAAGCCTTGCGGGAAGTTGCCCATCCGCAGTGCTAGATTTGTTTTGCTGGATACAACGTTTCTAGCTTTATCGAAGGAAGTTTAGAAGTCAAACTTAGGACAACATGGACAGATGGAAAAGCCAAGATGGGAAGAGGCACAGAAGAGAGAAGCTCAGACAGGAAAAAGATCAGACAAGAGAAAGACAGAAGAGAGAAGATCCAGGTGCGCGAAAAGGTAGGAAAGTCGCGAAACTGAGTTTTGGCAATGATTTGTGGCTCCGGAGGGTCAAAAAGTAGGCTCGCTAAAGCGGCGGGCGTGGAGCCATCTGGTGAGATAAGAGATCAAAAAATTGCACGCCGCTGTGGCGCGAAGCACATTTTGCAGTAAAAAGCTACAAAACACCTCAGCGTCGGAGCGCTTTTGGAAGTTGAGATGTCGAAAAAGTGCACGGGGCTGTGGCGTGAAGCATGTTTCGAAGTCAAAACGTGCAAAACACCTCAGGTCCGGAGCACTTTTGGATGTTGAGATGTAGAAAAAGTGACGGTGCTGTGGCGCGAAGTACATTTTCAAGTGAAAATGCTAAAAACATTACACGTTCGGAACATTTCGCGCGGCAGGCACAAGGGAGTCTGCATCTGATCAATAGTGCGCTAAACGTGTCGATTTTCTAGCATGTTCAAAAACGATGGCAGGCGTGGGACATTTGAAGAGGGTCTGCAAAGATGCATTTCGCCTGGCAGGCGCAGTACAAGAGACATATCCAGCAGAAATGTTGTGAGGTCAGGGCGCTGATTTCCTGAGAGGGGTTGCATTTTGGAGCATCAGATCTTCAGGTTTGCTAAGATGATTTTGCGTGGCAGGCCTAATACTTTCGAAACATGGGATAGAAAAATCGCAAAACGCATTGGTACGAGGCCGTCGGCTCGGCTCTTCACTCAACTTTCCATTTTAGGAGAAAGCCTCGCAGAATTGCTTCGTTTTTTGATGTTGTCAATTTCGAAAATTGAGGAAGTCTCGCAGAATAGCTTCGTTTTCAAGCTTACAGATGGATAGATAGATAGAGGGATAGACAGACAGCCAGACAGACAGGCAGACAGACAGACAGATGGATAGATAGATGGATAGACACATAGAACACATAGATAGATAGATAGATAGATAGATAGATAGGTAGATAGATAGGTAGATAGATAGGTAGATAGATGGATAGATAGTTGATAGATGGATAGATAGTTGATAGATGGATAGATAGATAGATAGATAGATAGATAGGTATATAGATAGATAGATAACTAGACAGATAGAAAGATAGAAAAACAGAAAAATAGATACACAGGATAGACAAATAGATAGGTAGACAGATAGAAAGATAGACAGGTCGATAGATAAACAGATAGATAAATAGCTAGATAGACAGACAGATAGATAGATAGATAGGTAGATAGGCAGATAGACAGATAGATAGATAGATAGATAGACAGAAAGACAACTAGAGAAACGAAAACAAAGACAAAATAGATAGACAAAGAGATAGACAAAAGACATCGACAAATTGAAAAACAGATTGATAGACAGATTGATTTACAGATAGGTAGACAGACAGATAGATAGACAGATAGACAGATAGATTGATAGATAGATAGATAGGTAGACAGATGGACAGATAGATAGACAGACATATCCATATGTAACAGAAAAATAGACAGCTAGATACATAAACAGATAGAGAGACAGATAGATAGACAGAAAGACAAACAGATAGACAGATAGATAGAAAGACAGATAGAGAGACAGGCAGATATACAGTTAGAGAGACAGGCAGATATACAGTTAGATAGACAGGTAGATAGACAGTTAGTTACTTAGTTAGTCAGTTTGTTAGTTTAGTTTAGGTTAGTGTAGTTTAGTTACTTAGTTGGTTAGTTAGTTACTTGGTTACTTAGTTACATAGTTACTTAGTGACTTAGTGACCTAGTTACTTTGTTACTCAGTTACTTAGTTTCTTTGTTAGTTAGTTAGTTAGTTAGTTAGTTAGATAGATAGATAGATAGATAGCCCGACACTCCCACCACCTTTCGATTCATCAGCGGGCTCGCGCTCCTATAGGTTTCCTATCTTTGAAACTTCCGCCACCGCCTTGTGCTGTACTACTGGGATATGTTATTTGCACAATGGGACTAATCAAGCTAAGCTCAAGTTTCTTTTGATTGTAAGTTTGGGCCCACTCAAAACTGCAGATGCAGATCCCATTGGAAACCACATTGGCAACTAATTTGGAAGGCAATTCTAGCCGCTCATGCATGTAGATGCCTGCAAGGCAATATAGAGATTGGAGGAAGAATAAGCAACGCCGAATTTCGGGGTCGCCGCTCTTGTGACGGACCCACAACTTACTGGAAATCCCTGACCTCTTTGACCTGTGGGCGCACATTGGTTCGTTTGCATTTACAGCTGGACAGGACCTTTGGGAGAGTTGGTTGCCTGACAAAACGAATCTTGGCCTGTGTAGAGGAAGACATTCCAAGCTGCGATGCCAGCCCTGGTGCCACCAAGCCTGATAAATTTTGTTTTGCGTGATGCTTAACGACTGTGCGTGTGCGTTTCCGTGAGCGGATGCAATCCACGGGTCAAAGAATGTAGAACAATGTCGTTGGGTCTATATTGCAGAGACCGCATGGTCATGGAAAACAACGGAAAGAGAGCAGTTGTCATTATCCTGCGGAAAATTGGCAACATCGGCCAGATTTTCTGTCCCACCGTTCCATTGCGACCAAAAAATTAAATTTGGCGCCGGTTTCCTGTTGGACCCAGTATCGGTAATGTAGATGGGACATGTATAAGAATTGTCATGCAACTTGAATACACAATTTGTCATGAAGATTTCAGCATCTTCTCAATCCTTTTTATTCTGCGTTACCATCTGAGTCCCAGCTAAGCCCCTTGGTGCGTCGGGCACTGGACCGGTTCAGCTGGTGATACATATCGTAAAGGTGTTTTCTTCCTTCATGTGCGATGGTTGGTGCCTAGCACATGCCATCTTCCGCCTCAACTCTCGATCAACCACTATGGGACATTCTGTCACATCACATGGTTATGCCACATATGATCACATATGCCGTCAAGATGCTGCAGCTGGGTGGTTGTTGCTGTTTGTTTGTTCTATTTTGTTCTCTTTCCACCCGGAAATGCCTATGTTGGGTTGGATGTCACCACGTCGTCACGTCTTGAGCCCAGGGAATGCTTTCCGCAGTTTGGTCTCTACAATGAGCTGACGGAGCAGTTTCTTGGATGAATCTGGAAGGAAGCCTGAGCACTGGCAATTTTGATCTTCGCAGTTTTTAAAACTAGGGAAGGACCACTGGTCAGAGACCTAGCTCCAAAAAGCGTAAGACAAGATGATGAGTTGATACCAGGTGATGCAAACGAGCAGTTGAATTCATGTGCTTGGCCCAGCTTGGCCATGTGTTTGCTGAGGTTTGTTGAAGACAGGTCAGATCCCACCCGCTTGCCGCTCGGACAAAGGGCGGGAGCTGGTGTTGTCATGGTCATATTATGATTTGTGTTTTCCTGAGAAGACGACCCATTTCTTTTGCACACTTGTCGAGCACAGCACTCAAGGCAGCTGCACATGGTGAAGTCACATGATGTCACATAACGCTTCAAGGCTCGGGCATAGAGACCAATCAGACAGTTGGTTCGGATTTTAGGCAACCTCGGTAAAGTCTTACCATGAATTACCTAGTTCCGTGTCCGACAACATCGGCTCGTCATTTTGGGAGATTGAGGACTTGCCGCGTTTGCACTTCTGGTTTCTATTCAAGTCGTCTCAAGGATGACGCTGGTGTTACGCATGCGGCTCGGCATAAATCCGAGGCGAATTTCGACGTCTTTAAATCATCTACCAGTTGTTTTAATCGTGTCTTCCCTTTCTTAATATGCCTCTCCAGTAAAGTCAGCTGTCTGTGCACAGGTGAGGTTTTAGATGTTCTTCGGCGTGAGAATATCAGTGGGGATGGCACACTGACATGGGATTTTGTTGTTTGTTGCTGGTGCCACTTATTGACTTGGAGGCTACAACATTGGTTCACTAAAGTAAGACATGCCAGTGTCCTGGCATGAGTTCAGGTATACAGACTGCATCATCAGATGAAGTTTCGATTACTTGCCTTACATCCCGATAGCTTCCTTCCTTTTGAAGCTGTTTGTGAATCAAAAGAAGGTTGTTCATAGTCATAGGCATTGGGTGAAAATAGAACCGTGGCATGGTCGCCAGTGTTTTGTGGAAACCCAAGCTGGGAGAAGTAAAAATGCACCTAAGCAGCAGTTCATCATCCCTTTTTGTGCCTATTTGCATTGATTTACATTGGCAATTCAGCACATTTCAGCACTCTGCGGCCAGGTGTGCAAGCCTTGTGCACCTGGAAGCGCGCAGCCCTCTGGCGCCTTGGAATGCGAACCCTGCCCGTCCCTCGCCGGTGCCGTTGTGGCTTGCGAGCCACGGAATCTTTTTCGCTCGAATTTTCAACTAGACGGATGGCCCGAGAGCGAAGAGAGGTATAGTGGGATATGTAATTGTGAAGATCGTAAAGCATGAAACATAGAGAGAGAAATATATGAAGATGTCTCAAAGAAAGAAGATGTGAATGTATAAGGTGCAAATGANTTGTGAAGATCGTAAAGCATGAAACATAGAGAGAGAAATATATGAAGATGTCTCAAAGAAAGAAGATGTGAATGTATAAGGTGCAAATGAAAAGAGATTCATGAGTATGTGAAGATGTGAGTGAGGATGTGAAGATGTGAAGAGGTGTGATGTGAAGAGATTAAGATGTGAGCATTTGAAGATGTGAAGATGTGAAGATGTGAACATGTGATGATGTGAAAATGGCAAGATGTGCAGGTAGAAATAAGACATCACAAACGCTTTTGCAATCTTTTGCACACAGAAGCTTTTACACACAGAAGCCTTTACACACAGACCATTGTACACACAGACGCTTTTACACACAGACGCTTTTACACACAGACCCTTTTACACACAAACCCTTTTACACACAAGCGCTTTTACACACAGACGCTTTCACACACAGACGCTTTTACACACAGACGCTTTTCCACACAGACCCTTTTACGCGCAAAAGGTTTTACACACAGACGCTTTTACACACAGACCCTTTTACACACAAGCGCTTTTACCCACAAAAGCTCTTACACACAGACCCTTTTACACACAAACCCTTGTACACACAGACGCTTTTACACACAAACCCTTTTACACACAGACCCTTTTACACACAAACCCTTTTACACACAAACCCTTTTACACACAAACCCTTTTACACACAGACGCTTTTACACGCAGACGCTCTTACACGCAGACCCTTTTACACACAGTTGAAATCGCAATTTTACCTTAGTTTTTGACGCTCGAACCTCGTTTCGTGCGTGAAGGCTTCATCCAGCACAGTTGAAATCGCAATTTTACCTTAGTTTTTGACGCTCGAACCTCGTTTCGTGCGTGAAGGCTTCATCCAGCACTGTTGAAATCGCAATTTTACCTCAGTTTTTGACGATCGAACCTCGTTTCGTGCGTAAGNCAGCACTGTTGAAATCGCAATTTTACCTCAGTTTTTGACGATCGAACCTCGTTTCGTGCGTAAGGGTTGCCGCCGACACCTTGCAATCGCAATTTTACCTCAGTTTTTGAAGTTCGAACCCCGTTTCGTGCGAAAGGGTTGACGTTTCGTGACGGCTCGTCGGCACTGCCCGCGGCCTAAAGAGAGAAAGAAGAAGAAGAAGAAGAAGAAGGAAAAGAAGGAGAAGAAGAAGAAGGAGAGAGTGAAAGGGGAGACAGAGAGAGAGAGAGAGAGAGAGAGAGAAAGAGAGAGAGAGAGAGAAGATGTGAAGATGTGAAGATGTGAGGATGTAAAGATGTGAAGATGTGAAGATGTGAAGATGTGAAGATGTGAGGATGTGAAGNAGAGAGAGAGAGAGAGAAGATGTGAAGATGTGAAGATGTGAGGATGTAAAGATGTGAAGATGTGAAGATGTGAAGATGTGAAGATGTGAGGATGTGAAGATGTCAAGATGTGAAGATGTGAAGATGTGAAGATGTGAGGATGTGAAGATGTGAAGATGTAAGGATGTGAAGATGTGAAGATGTGAGGATGTAAAGATGTGAAGATGTGAAGATGTAAAGATGTGAAGATGTGAAGATGTGAGGATGTAAAGATGGGAAGATGTGAAGATGTGAAGATGTGAGGATTTGAAGATGTGAAGATGTGAGGATGTGAAGGTGTGAAGATGTGAGGATGTAAAGATGTGAAAATGTGAAGATGTGAAGGGGTGAGGATGTGAAGATGTGAAGATGTGAAGATGTGAAGATGTAAGGATTTGAAGATGTGAAGATGTGAAGATGTGAAGATGTGAGGATGTAAAGATGTGAAGATGTGAAGATGTGAAGATGTGAAGGTGTGAGGATGTGAAGATGTGAAGATGTGAAGACGTCAGGATGTAAAGATGTCAAGATGTGAAGATGTAAGGATGTGAAGATGTGAAGATGTAAAGATGTGAAGATGTGAAGATGTGAAGATGTCAAGATGTGAGGATGTGAGGATGTAAAGATGTGAAGATGTGAAGATGTGAAGACGTGAGGATGTCAAGATGTGAAGATGTAAGGATTTGAAGATGTGAAGATGTGAAGATGTGAAGATGTGAGGATGTAAAGATGTGAAGATGTGAAGATGCGAAGATGTGAAGATGTGAGGATGTGAAGATGTGAAGATGTGAAGATGTGAAGATGTAAAGATGTGAAGATGTGAAGATGTAAAGATGTGAAGATGTGAAGATGTAAAGATGTGAAGATGTGAAGATGTAAAGATGTGAAGATGTGAAGATGTAAAGATGTGAAGATGTGAAGATGTGAAGATGTGAGGATGTAAAGATGTGAAGATGTGAAGATGTGAAGATGTGAGGATGTAAAGATGTGAAGATGTGAAGATGTGAAGGTGTGAGGATGTGAAGATGTGAAGATGTGAAGACGTGAGGATGTCAAGATGTGAAGATGTAAGGATGTGAAGATGTGAAGATGTGAGGATGTGAAGATGTAAGGATGTGAAGATGTAAAGATGTGACGCTCGAATTTTCAAAAACAAAACATTTCAAAAAAAGAAGCTTGATCCAATCCACGAATCCAAATGCACATCACCTGAAACACGTGTGCATACCTTATTACAACAGTCTTGCATTTTCTTCCACTCTTACCTACCACTGTAGACTATGGAGAGGAGTGGATTGGAAAGTGTGGAATGTAGAGTGGGGAGAGTCAACTTTACGGTGTCGAGTGAGTGCTGGTAAAAACCAGTTGTCTTCATCCCTCTTTGAATTTCAACAAATACTGCGCTTGCCACGCAAAATGGCACCAAAGACAAAGGCAGCATCGCACCTCGCGCAACCGTGCCAATGCGGAAAGCGTCAAATTCAAACACAAAAGCGTCCGAATCATTGCGTCTGCCGTGAAAAATACACACTAAAGCTCACCAAATGCTGCGCTTGCCGCGAAGAATGACACACTCACGATGCACAGCGCCTGCCGCGACGTTTGCACTTTGTCACAGCAGTTCCAGTGTGATTCCCAAAAAGTTGCCACGAAGAAAGGACGTGGACATCTCTGAAGTGTTTCTCACACAAAACAATTTTCGACACTTTAAACAACACGTTGGAATGTTTGCCATGCAAAATGACATCACAACCTCTTTTGAAACCTTCAAAAATTGGGAGGTTTGGCAGTTTTCTCCATAGGCACGGTAACGCCACAACAAACGAAGATACTCTAGATTCTAAACTCTAAACGCAACAACACGTAGGAGGCTCAAAATGACATTTCGCACGAGACATCCTCAAATTTTGATATTTTGTAGCTCAACAACGACGACTTCCTGCGAGGTTTTCTCATGAATCGCAACATTTGATATTCCTAAACTGATGTTTCGCGCGAGGCCTCCATCAATTTTCATGACATTTCACAATGTACCACGGCTGCCACAACACTTGCACTTTGTCACCACATCACATGGGAGTTCGATTGCGGCAAGAAACACGCAAGACCGCATCTCTGAAGTGTGGCGTTTGCCACACAAAAAAATCCTTTTGCAAAAGCCCTTCAAAAGTATTGCGCTTGTCACACAAGACAACTTTCGACACTTTATCAAACACATCGTCGGGGCGTCACGAAGTGCCATGCCTGCCACGCAAAAGTAGGGGTGTTCAGATCTCTTAAAAAAGTGAAGCTTTTGGAGGGTATGTTTTGGGAGGTCCCTAGGGGTACTTGGGAGGCTCTGGGAAGGGTTTAGGGGGGTTGGTGGCTATCCTAAGACTATTCTAGGAGGTGTGGGTGCTATCTTTGGGGGTGTGGATATTATCTAGAAAACTGTATACATACCATGCCCACCACCACAGCAGTCAATCGAATTGATGGTTTTACGTCCTAGCACTTGGTACCGCTGCTAAGCATGGATTCACCAAGCTTGGGTCGAAAGCTCCAGGTGCCAGTTTTGATCTTGGCCGGACATGGCCGGCAGGGTAGTTGCAAGTTTAAAGGCGCTCATGCATAGCCAAAATATAAGTCATGATATAGTCAATATTTATGTATGCATCAATATGTATATATGCAATTTAATATGCTACACACATATGCACATTCCATTTACATTACGTTGCGTTACATTACGGGCGTTACACTCCATTTGGTTCCCTTCCATTCTATTCCACTCCGATTCATTCCATTCCTTTTGGTTCTTCCCACGCGCAAACAATTCTTTCATTTTCCCTTTCCCATACCCCGAGCGCATCTTGACCGCGGACGGTTCCTACCTTGCCACACCCTTACTGGTAAATGATTCTAAGATGATCGCAAGCACTTTGCTGGAGTTCCATCAAGTAGTACGAACCCCTACTGTGTCACGGAACTTCTTGGTGACGATCCGTGCCGCATTATTGAATCTGTCACGCGATTCATCACATATAGCGCATATATTGTGAATGATGCGGCGGTCCCAACAATTGCAAATGTTTTATCCTTCTCTGGTTTGTTCACAAAGATAGCATTCCCAGGCTTGCGTGATGGTTTGGATTGCCTGCCAGGTGCTTTACAATAACCTATGGTCACAATTGTGTCCTTTGCCTGTGGCACGTCATTCTACCCATAAACTTGAAACATTGGCGTTTCGTTCGCTTTATATGCCTGCAGCCGGAAGCACAAGGCACTCAGGCTTGGAGTGCTATGTTGCAACCCATGAAAATGCTGCAAATTCATACACAGCTTGATGTATGTTGTTGTGCGTGGTGTTTGCGACGAATAGATTGTCTTAATACAAAAATAAAATACAAAATGCATAAATAAAATAAGGTCATGAATGAAACAAATCAAATATAATCTTTATATATAAATACATATTATATATATGTGTATATTGTATACATATCTACAACAACAAGATTTCCTTGGAAAGGCTTTGAAGGGGGTCCACAACATGGAAGGGGGTCCTGGGCTAGAAGGTTTGCTTCTAGCCTAGGGCCCTTTCATGTTGAGGACCCCTGTCAAAGGAAATCTTGCACCCTCGGGGCCCCTGTCCCTAGGCCCCTAATCACCGTAGTCCCTCATTGTTTTAGCCAATCGCCCCTAGGCCCCTAGCCCTTAGTCCCTACCCTAGCCCCTAGGCACCTAGTCCCTAGCCCTAGGCCCCTAGTCCCTAGGCGCCTAGTCGCTAGGCGCCTAGTGCCCAAGCGCCGAGTCTCTAGACCCGGTGTCAGGCCTAGTCCCTAGGCGCCTAGTCCCTAGGCGCCTAGTGCCTAGGCTCCTGGTCCCTAAGCGCCTGGACTAGGCCCCTAGTCCCTACGCGCCTAGTCCCTGGGCGCCTAGTCCCTCGGCGCCTAGTCCCTAGGCCCCCAGTCCCCAGGCTCCTGGTCCCTAGGCGCCTAGTCCCTAGGCGCCTAGTCCCTAGATAGGCGCCTACGCCTGGGCTAGGCCCCTACGCCCCGTCACCGTATCCTTCATTGTTTTAGCCAATTTCTAGGCCCCTAGTCCCTAGGCCCCTCGTCCATCAGACCCTGGCCCCTAGGCCCCTGTCCCTAGCTTTTTACACCACAACTAGATGTTTCAAATCGTACCTTGTAAGAATAGAGTATCTTAAACAATATATTGTATAAGTTCAACATCTATAATACATCTATGTCCCATCCCGTCAGCGATCCCCGCTACCACGCACTTGTGCGACACAGGCCCCGTAACATTCGAGTGAATAGAACATCCCCTGGCTGAAACATGTCAAAAATCAGTGGTTATGAAATTAGAAGTGTTGGTGTAAAAAGAGTTGCATTGATTGTATTTGATCTGTTGGCACCAGTCTTTCAAACAAAACCATCCAATATTGTATTAAGATCTTTCTTGCATGACAGGATGTCACAAACAGCCGATGGGTTGTCAAAACTTAGGGTGAATGTAGAGTCATATGCATCGAACCCTCAGAAACAATGGTCGAGGTGGTAAGAAACATTGACTTTAAGTTCAAAACGACTTTCTTGGGCCTTCAGATCACATGACATAACTTCCCCGTACTTAGTTTGTTGCTTTCAAGTCTGAAAAACATAGCTTCCCGATAAAGGAGAGAAACCCGTCCGGGTTGAAACAAATTCCCATTTGCATGGTTAAACATTCACACCGGCATGTTCAATTCATTCTTTGTTGCGCCCCCTTTTTTCCATCATTTGAGTCATCAGTTCATTCCTGCACATCCAAGAATATACATCTGCACCAGCCGACCTGATGCACTTAACCAAATGTTTTGATCAATTTTCCAGTCTGCTTGATTATCAATTCATTCCTGCAGGGTAACATTTCAATATTGCATGCTTGTGCTTTTCATTTGGATCTTCCCGACCCTGGTCCGGGCCCTACTAGATACCATTCCTGAGCCCTAGGCACCTACCAAAACTAGGTCCCTAGGCAGCCTAGGCATGCTTCACTTTCAAGCTTGTTTTGGACACCCCTAACGCAAAAGGACATTACACGCCTTTCAACACCTCCAAAGAATGACCCGTTTTGAATTCACATGAATCAACTAACGGTAAGGCCATTCGGGAAAAGAAACATGTGTCCCTTCCAACCCTGTGAAAGCTTGCAAAATCCGTAGATGAAGGTTGGGTTTAGAGTTGTTATAACAAGTTGTTATTGGTGTTTTTGCTGAACCAATTTTAAGTTTGTGATCACACATTGAGTTGTGACCGGTCATAGTCAAAGACCCAAGGAATTGTCTTCCAACCCGGATGAAAACTGAACTAATTCTAGATGAGTAATATGATGTATTATATATCCACTTGCCATACGTTAGTGATAGTTTGAAGTGGCCTGTCATTTCATGGTTTTGACCCACGGGTCTAGACTTTCACCAGCTGCGCCAGCAAAGTTTGGTTCATGGGTTTCTCCCGTGGTGATGCCACCCCCAACGTACCAAAAATAGCGAAGCAACAGAAGGATAAAAACCACAAAGGGAGGTCCCAACACTGCATAGGGACTGTTTGTTCATCCCAGTTTTCCCATCAAGTTTCAGATTGATCCTGTCTTGTGTCCAAGGACAGGAGAGTTTCAAGACAAGAATGGGAGCACAAGCTGCAAACGCTGTGGCCAAGGCAAGTACCAAGATACTCAGCCAATCATTACTTGGTCATTTTTCTTTTTTTTTCTATTTGTGGTGCATACTCGGGAGGGGTATCCAAAGTTTGGTACTACAATACTACTAAAGGTTCTCACTCTGTGCACATTTCACGAACTGTTGTGTGGGAAGAAAGGTGGCAAGTAGAATAGAACAGATGCCATTGTTGAAGAAGAATTCTGAGATGATACTACCTTTGTTTGGGTAAACCGTAGGTTCCTTTCGTGGCCATCAGTGCAAATACTGTTCCATCATGCACACACCTACCAGCAGTGTGTCTCCACATCCCCTTCCCACGCAGTGCTCCAACTCAGGATACGAAAGGACAAAGTCAATGCGAGGACAGGATGGACAGGTGGTGGTCCCACACCGTGGTCCCACACCGTGGTCCCACACCGTGGTCCCACACCGTGGTCCCACACCGTGGAACATAGTTGATTTGATGATGCGAGGCCTTGGGAAGCCTGGATGATGCATCCTGAAGCAACAAACCAATACATAGACCCATAAATCATATGAAATCATGTCTGTATATTATAGATCGAATGTATAGAATCGATATAGTTTAGTGTGGGCACATACGGCACATACTGCCAACTTCCAATTCCTATGTTCCAGCTTCAAAATCTCTGCGAATGAATATTGAATGAATTGGATGTATATTTTTGAGTTGGAGACCTTCCGATCATTTGTGGATTCCAATCACTGCTTCGATGCGGTTTTTCATGGGTGAAAACTGTTGAAACCTTTGAAATCCGCAGGAGTGCCCTGCAGCCACAAAGACGCTGGGATTGGGATCTGTATCCGTAACTTAGCCAAGACATTGCTCGAAACATCGGCTTCAATGTGGCCTCTAAATGACACAGAAGGTCAATCAAAGAGGACATCGCACCAGCATCCGATAGTATCCGCTAGAGGTCTCGCCAGGTGTGGAGCTGTGGCCAAGCCAAGAAAAGGATATGTGGTTGTGGAAATTGTACTCAGTCTCCATCTCTGAACAGTATCATAACGTGATGAAACATGGCCGTTTTTGACACAACTCCAAGAAATGCCATTCTCACTCCGCCAAGGTCTTCGAGTGTGGCTGTGAGCCTCAGCTGAAAAACTGAAGGATCCCGTCATCCGTCAACGATCATGCTGAAACCTGACCTTCTCAAGCAAAGTGTCTTGACTCTCAGCTGTGCGCTTGTCCCAGCTTGTCCGAGGAACCTGGAAGCATCAACATCGCCAACGGAACTGATCTGCCAGTGTGTACACAATGCGGTGAAGGCGCCATGGAATAGGCTACAGGATCTGGTTTTACTTTTTCCCAAGTCCATCGAATTGGCAAAATTAGCCTGTAAAATCTTTTTAAAAAGTGAATTCCGATGTCTTGTCAGATACCCCTTTGTTTGTTGAGTGCTCGTTTTTTCAAATTTCGTTCAGATCAGTTGAGAAATGCGTGTGCACCGTGCAGAAAACAGGCTTGACCTGTCCGTTCTCTTCATCTTTGCAGACACTGAAGCCGCATGCCGTGGAAAGTTCGGATGAGGTGAAAGTGCCGTTTGTTTGTTTCATGTTGTTTCATGTTGTTTCATTGGTGCGGTGAAAGTGTCAGCAATGTCAAGAAAATGCCAGATTCAGATGATGCCTTGCCTAAAAGGAAATCTCAGCCCGGTTTCTCGAGTTTGCCCCAGCAACACATGAAGAATTCAAATGTAGCAAAGAAGATCCCATCAAAGCAAGTCTCAAGTATGCAACATACCTTAGCCTTAGTTTGCTCGTTGTATTCATCATGGAATCATGACTGCTTCTGTGCTGAGGTTGGGTATGGCAGCGTTGGGTGAACAGTACCAACCAGCTTTGCAGAAAGGCGAGTGGAGGGAGTGGAAGGGATGTCCCAGGTGAAAGGGCGATTGTGGCGTCTCAATGACTTCACCGACTCTTCAGACTCGGAAGAGATTTGGGACCCGACCTGGTTTGACTTCTTTGAGATCCTGTTGCTGCCAGTTCCCTCAAAGATTCCGACATTTCAATCTCGCCAGTTCCACTTCACGTTGTGGCGTGTTGCCCTTCAGATCAACAACCCTTGCACAAAATTCGCCCTGGTTCCCGAACAGTTGGAATTGCAATGATTGTCCAACTTTCTGTAGTGGCTCAAGGTAAATATCTATATTAAGAATTCTGCATCGTGATACTGGTATCAAAATTATACACTTTGCAAAGTAAGGAGCTATGAATGGAAGAGTTTCTCAATTGGAGAGCTATTCAGAAGAGTAGGACTTGAACGGCTCGGCACCGAAATCCCCAGGAAGCGACTGTGAATAGAAGACTTTCTCCTTTGAAAAGTTGTTTAAAAAGTAAGGATTGAATGACTCGTCGCCAGGATTCTACTGCACCATGGATTCTCCCTTGGTGGTGTTCAAGTGTGTCGACGATTCGCGGCTCGCTTTGGTCTTATTCCAAGGAGAATTCAAGCTGTAAGTCCCCAACATTCCCCAACTATATTTGCTCTCGCCTCAAAGAATGACCTTTAGATCCGAGTTCAAAGCATCTTCAGACGGTACGCGGGTACTAGCTGATGTATTCTTACCTTATTTCTTGGCAATTGGCAATTGCCAAAATTGCTATGATCCATTATGGGAATCTGTACTTGCAAACCAGTATTCGGGGATGACAAAGGTTTTTTAACGTGAGATGTGTGGGGCCAACAAGGCATCCTCATTTGTTGTCCGGCCGCAGACAGGTTTGTCTCGGTCCCGTGGTTCCCTGTGGATTCTTCCTTGCAGATGTAATTTGTCTTAGAATGGTGTCTTTCCATGTCTTTCTAATGTTTGTTCAGGAAGTCCTCCGAAATCATTTTTTCACGCAGAAATAGAATCAGATTTTGGCGCCAGCATGGTTCCTTGATATAAATTCTACATATAATATACATATACATTTATAGAGTGAGAATCACTGGGTGGCAGTCTTACAGACAGGGGGATAGTTCGGGCTGCACAAAGTCCCGATAGGAATCTGATGTGTCCCGACTGCATTTCACACGCACATACAACCAGACTGTAGATTGTGGATTGATGGCAGGATTGAATCAAGTGTGATGCAGTCGGTTCGGCCTAATTGTGCTGATTCAGTGGACTACCCATTGAATTTTAGTCACCTTGCGTTTTGACCAACCAACATAGAAATGAACTTTAAGATGACTGGCGTGAATCTGTAGCGGGTATCCTCTTCATACTCCGGCCAGTTTGGTGCTTGAGAATACCACTTCCCGGATCGGTCTAGGCCATCTATGGCCATCCTGTATACCTCCAGAGATTTCAGTCGTTTCAGTTTGCCCTAATGGTCAGGTATGATGCAGCTACACATTGTGCACATGTACAGTGTAATGCACATGTAATGCACATATACTTCAGCTTCACTTCAGCACGACTTCATCCATTAGAGCACAATTTTGGGCACTCGGGCTATCTCGTGCTCTTCAAGACTGTGTTGCCGCCCAGGTTCTGCCCTGGTGGCGTACCTGAAGTTTGCAGCGGAGGTCGTGTAGGTGGCCAATGTTTCAGCAATCTTTTGGTGGTGGGGAATGGTTTGGAATGGTGCTTCCATCCAAGGTGAAATTGTGGACTCCAGGGTCTCTAGGATAATCTTTTGAGAGTGACCAGGTGATCAGCCTGGGGGTAGTTCGAGGTTTATGTTGTTCCATTGATGCTGCATGATGCTCAAAATCATGAATATGATCATTCGAGGTATTGTTACTTTCAATCTACAACTTGTATCAATTTGTATCATGCACGGGTATGTAATGTAATAGTGCCTGTCCTCTTGTCGACTGACCCGTCCTTTGGTTCATGAAAGATTCTCATCTAAGACACGTTTGGACTGGGCCCAAGGATGCTGAGGATATGCCTTTTGAGAGAAGTTTGTCCCAATCCGTGGAGTTGCGAAAGTGGACAGCTGCACAACCCAACCCCACGAGACCACAATTGGTTTCCTCCTGTATTTCCCGGTGAAGGCCAACCTGACATGAAAGGTCCCTTATTAGATGCGCGTAATTTTGCGAAATTACGCAAGTAATTCTAAGTAGCCAAAGTCGTGCATGAAACAAGCGTAGGCGTAAAACTGTTGGCAGAGTCTCGGGATAGCAGGAAGTGTTGGTGTGATGCCCTTGGGAGCAACCTGGAATCAAGTTCCCTGTGCCCGGTCCCAGAAACTACCCTGGGCTCCTGCGCAGCTCCCCAAAATTTTGGCCAGGAATGATTTGTGCAGAATGTCCTAAAGGAGCACTTTGGGGCTGCATATAGCTGCATGTAAACTCTAATTTTCAGGCAAGCTCTTGTGTCCACATGATTTTCAGCAGCCCACATGTGTCAAATGGAGCTAAACCGGTTTAACCATGTTGCCTACATGCACCAAAGCAGAGCACCAGGAATGACATGGACGGGAAGCGAATGCAAAGCCTGCGACCCCTCTACAATCTTTTTGTGGTCGAGTCTTGTGCTGCAATCTGGGCCTGCTACATCTCCTATATTCCCCCTGCTGGTTGAGAAAAACGGTGCCGTTTCTTTCTCTACTGGCCAAGTGACTAATGGCCAGATCACTGTTTTGGCTTTGGACTTTTGTGGAGAGCATGTAGGAACACAGCAGTTTATAGATACCCTTCAATGTCCGTCACATCACAAGTGAATCAGATTTTACGCAGTGATGGACAAGGGGTGGTGGGGGTTGAGATGCTCTGGTTGTCGGTGTGTGAGGAATGTGTGTTGGGTTGAATGATGTTGAATGATGTTGAATGATTCAAGATGATTCTGGCATTACAGGCATTACATTGTGATGAAATTTGCCAAGTTGAGGTCTTGTGTGCTTTTGCTCCTTGGCGTTGTGAAATATGCTGCTTTGACCCGTTGCCTCATCTCGTGTCTTTGCAGAATGTTTCCACAACATTTAAAGGTTTAAAAAGTGCAGAATATGTGCTGAATACTGTATGCTTGCTGAAATCCAGAGACATAGCCAGTGGATCGCTTCAGCCTCTTGATATTTGTTGATTCAGATTGGTCCCATATCTCGTGTTTTGGTTCCTGCTGTTGGCACCACTTTTGCAGAGCAAGAAGAGTTTCCACAGGAAATGAGCAAGAGACCCCAAAACTCATCAAGTTGGTTGAGTCTTACATCCTTGACCGGCACTTGTCGAGAGTCCGATACTCCGATACTGTCAACTTTTTGGGCAGCTGGTGACTTGGGTTAGACACAATCATAAACCCAGGGGATGCACGCCAGGATCATGATAATGTCAAGACCAAAAGGAAACCACGGAGCATTCTCACCAGGTCACAAAATTGATGCACTGAGATGCAGATACATCACATACCATGCCACATAATGCCACCATCCAACAGCTTTTGGGGACCGTCTAAATCACACTGCGCTCGACATGGTGGTCGGACGTCCATCAGGTTCTTCTGCGCATTGATAGGTGCCCTGGGCTGAATGGCTTTCCGACAGAGCCCTTTTGTTGTGAGTTACAAGTTGTGGGTATCTCGATGGATCTTAAACCCCAGGAAATATCTCTTAAAATGACTCTGGTTCTTCACGTTGTGCTTGTAAGTCTTCAGTGTGTTACATGCAAATTAAAGACAAAAAATGGTTGAACATTTGCCCAAGAACATGTCAAATTGCTTGCAGGCTTCCGGTTTTTGGAATGAATCGATTGCTATTGTTGCCTTTTTGTTGGCCTTGCAAGTTGTCAGCCCCCCTGAGAATAGTTGAAATTCATGTGAAGACTCGCACAGTGAAGCTGATGTTTGACATGAGTTCTCCAAGGGTGATCCACTTTTTGCTTCGTGACTGCCATAGCTCTCCCAGCTCTCCAGTCTCCAGGTGGTTACTGGCTCTTAAATCCAAGAGTCCGTGCCCTCGCAGCTCAGCTGCACTGGGACTTTTGAAGAGAAAATCTAACATATCTGACATATCTGACACAGGATGACACAGGATGACACAGGATGACAGATCTTTGTAGATCTTTGTAGATCTTTATTTTTCTCGGCCGAATGCTGGGGACACCTTGGAGCTGTGGCATGGTGCATCCCATGGAGGCAACAGCTCGACAGACTGGCGGAATCTCTATTGGCTTAGCCATTATGTGGTTTCAGTGCCTTGGGCAGCAGCCGACTTTGAGAATGTATGAAAATGATGAAAATGGTCATGAACTCATATGAACTCTGGGATTTGGATTTGGGGTAGTCTTGGACAAAATCAACATCTCATGGTCACGGCAATGTCCTTGGGCTGAACCTTGAAGACAGTTTTCGCAAGGTAGCTATCTACTGCGCTATCTACCTACCAACCTATGAATGTATACCTATTGGCTATCTCTTTGTCTACATGTTTTGCATCCTTCATTTTGTGTCCTTCTCATTGTTTTTAGTTGCGTCTCAATGAGAAATGTGAGATTTACAGAGAAATACATCAATGCCTCGATATGTCGCTCCTGTCTATTCCATAGCCCCGATTAGCCATTAATCCACCCACCGATCTTGTGTGGATCTCCATGCACTTAATTGAGCGAGATATTTTGGCCGTTGATACAGGGACAAGGCTCTTTCTAGGAAGGTCAGCCAAACATTGCAGCTTTCATATTCCATCATATTCCTGTGGCAATCTGAATTTGGGCCCTTTCATTTTGCACAGAATTTTCGCCACAGTTTTGCTCCTTCTGTTCAGGACTGTGGCGATTATTAGCATGATGACTGTCGACTCTCAGCTGAGCCCAGAAAATGTGACGAACCCAATGAAATCCACATGAACACGCTGGAACACGCTGGAACACGCTGGAACACGCTGGAACACGCTGGAACACGCTGGAACACGCTGGAACACGCTGGAACACGCTGGAACACGCTAGGGCCGTAGGCAACGATGCATTCGAAAAAGCCCATTTGAAACTCTTCACTGATCAGTTTCCGTTGCGCCTTCATTATTTCTCATAGTTCCATTTGTGTCGGTCACCTTTTTGCATGACAGACGCTTGCATGAAGTTGAAAGCATGCGCTGATGCACGTCATTCATCAGGGCGTCTTCGATCTGCATCTGATTGCAATGCGCCTAAGCCCTAAGCCATTGCAATGATTCACGTATGTTGGGCTCCGGTTTATAGATATATAGATGGCCTTGCTCCCTTCAAAAAAGTTGTGTAAAAGATCATTCCGGGTTTTCCGACAAGATGGCGTGGGGGTCAATTGGGATAAGCAGTGATGCAAATAGTAAAAAGATGTAAACAGTCAAACAGTGATGTGGCGCCAATCTCATAAACCAATGTGGACCCTTTAGAATTCAGAAAAGTACCAAATATAGGCCCCAATTTTCCACGTTTGTGGACATGCAGTGTTTCGTGTACATCATATTCTATATATCAAATTCATTCATATGTTGTTCAAACTATGCTCAAAAACCTTTAGTTACATCATGTTCCTTGACATTATGGAAACATCAACAAGTAGATTTTTAAACACAGGACAAACCACTTAAGTCAGGACAATTGCTTGACAACTTTCTTGTTCCTTCAGGGTATGAAGGTAAGTTTCATCCTCCTTTTTCCTTTTTATTCTAAAGGTAATCTCCAGAGATCCCTGATCCCTGTTGACATAACGTTCCCCAATGTCATGGAAATATATTAGTACGTAGAACCTTAAACAATCTATGCCCATAGACCTTTAACTACATCATGTCTCTTAATATCATGGAAACATTGATACGTAGAACTTTCAACGCATTGCAAACCACTTAAGTCAGAATACTTGCGTGATGACTTTTTTGTTTCTTCTTCAGGATATGTAATGGCAAAGGTAATTCTCCTTGTCCTGTCTCTTCGGTCTTCTTGAGGTGATTCCCAGAGATCCCCAGAGATCTCCAGAGATCCCCACAGATCCCCACAGTTCCCTAGAGATCTCCAAG
>BGPT01001545.1:129945-141618 GCA_003297045.1 Symbiodinium sp. clade C Y103
CCCCCCCCTCCATAGCTCCAAAATCCTCAAAATCCTTATCTCTGGAATTCTCTGGAGATCTCCAGGAATCACCTTTCAAAGACAAAATGATAAAAAGGAGTTCATTCTTGACTGAAATATTGGAAAACCACTGGTTTTCAAGACTTTTCGTCCCCAAATCTTGAAAACACCTAGTGTTTTTGAAGGTTTTTGAATGAAGTCTTGGAACCTTGGAGAAGAGTCCATTGGAAAAAACTACGTTTCCCTAGGGTTTTTTGATGTTTTGGATGGAAAAGTTGCAAAAACCAATGGTTTTTTTAGGTTTTTGAAATTTCTTTCATTCTAAGCTAAAACCTTGGAAACAACATTTCTTTCATTCTGAGCAATAATATTGGAAAACCACTGGTTTTCAGCACTTTTCATCCCCAAATCTTGAAAACACCTAGTGTTTTTGAAGGTTTTTGAATGTTTTTGAATAAAGTCTTGGAACCTTGGAGAAGCTTCCATTGAAAAAACTATGTTTCCCTAGGGTTTTTTGATGTTTTGGATGGAAAAGTTGCAAAAACCAATGGTTTTTTTAGGTTTCTTCAATTTCTTTCATTCTAAGCTAAACCACCACATCTTTCATTCTTGGCTAAAACCTTGGGAAGAAACAATTGGTTTGGCCAACAAAGACCTTACATACCCCACGTAGATTAAGTTATGTGCATTACATTGGTTGGAACACCTTTATATGTGAGACGAGTCATGTGCTACATGCGACCACTTGTTTATTGTTAGCTTGTGATGTAGCTTGTGATGCAATCTTCACTTGATTACAGAACTTGGTGGAGCCATTGGATCTACGCTCACATGATTTAATATATTCAATTCTTTTTGATTGTCCTTCTGATCAATTTCAATTTCAATCACGTAGGGTTTATACTGGATAGTTGTAGGTTGAAGCCTAAGCACTTGTATGAGGTGTTCAGTTTCAACCCTTGATACATCCTTTACAAGTGCAAGTGCTTGTATCCCCCATGGTGTTGTAAAGTCCACCAATTGAATTAATATAAGTAAACAAGTGCATTGGCAATAATACATGGCAATGTCATAAGGGCATTTGCCTTAGCAAAGAAGAGATTCACGTTTGCTACCTTAAACACATAGGCACAGATATATATATATATATACAGCATATAAAGTTTTTGAGTTTGCTGCTTGCCCTGGGTCTACTTCCAAGCGGCTTTTCAAAGACCATTGGAAGAACAATTTACAAAAAAGGATTTGGGCCCCATCTCCACTCCCATTATACTTTTTGACAAACACTTCGCTGAACTACATCAAACANAAATGAAATACACAAACATCTCAAAACAGTAGGAATATAAACAACATAAACTATCAAAAAATGCCTATTTTACGTGGAAATTTGGGGCCTACATTTGGTACCTCTCTCTTAGAATTCCTCCGGGGAACTCAGGAATGGCCATCGAGTGTTTCTGGTTCATTCTCTGTGATGCAGTATCTTATTCTGGCGCCTTGGCGAATGGAACAGCTTCGACAGAATATGTACTGCTTTGATCTCCTTGGCAAATTAACTGCAAAGGATGTTTTTCTATGGATATACAATGATAGACATCCACAACTTAACAGCCAACGAATACTGAGTGTAGGGTTTCACGGTTTCGCCATTCTAAAATTCGATGTACTTAGCTGCAGATGTACCACACGTCGCCAATTTAGAGTTGTATCGATCTTTATACATGTGGTGAAGGTGTTCTTGTCCACCAGCCTTATGTCTTTGTTGGCCTTCACTTCTAGCTGTGCAATTCTGGCCACTTTAGCAGACACTGACACTTCAGGTGTCATGGAAGTTCTTTCCCAGATTCGGTAACGCATCCAGCCACTAGCCAAGGATGTGGATTCTCTGTCCTTCTCATGCATTGCTTCTGAACAAGCTTCTGCCCGCTACATCGCCAAAGTTTCCCAGCTTCAAATTCGAGAGCGAATGGATCCACAATGGATTCTGAATATTTCTGAATATTTCTGAATGCATTTTGCAGTTGGATCGCTTAGAACCAGATGGGATTGATCCTCGAGGGTAGGTTTGCATCGCTCAACGAACTGTCACACGATGTCATACCGCTCACAAATCCCCAGTCAAAGGTGTTGTTGCTTTGGGTAAAATAACTAAATATCATTAGATAATCAAACATAATCAAACAACCATTCATTCTATTCATTCTATTCACTCTGGCATTCCAGATTTTGCTTTGCTGCCTTTCAGATCCATCAGCATCCTTCTGTTTCAAGGTGCTCGTATTCCCCACAGGAATGGCATGGATGTGGGTGGCTTGATTCAAATTGGACACCTGAGGTTGAAGAATGACGGGAATCCTGCGCCTAGGAGATCCCACAACGTTTCCACATGGCCAACAAGCAAGATAAAGATAGATCTAGTAGCAAAAAACGGGGAACATGTTGTTGGCTGCGACGGGATTCATTTGTTGCATAAAACTGAAAGCGGTACGCAATCACAGGTGTCATCTCTTAAGCTTGAGAGATTGAAAATGCACAACTCTGCCTACCCACATGCCAGTCTAAATCCGAGAGGCCGATCCCTACGAGTTTTTTGTGATCAGGGGCTTTGCATTTCTTTTTGCACATCTCTTGTGACAAGCTTGACACATGTTTGGATGTTGTCAACAAGTGTTTGCGCCTGCCAATGCACTCAACATTAAAGCAGCTGCAGTTTGGTATGGCTTGACATGCCATGTAGTATCAACGAAGTCATGCCTGTTTGCACTTCGCAATTTAGAAGTGGAGTGTCTTGTCATACCTTCTATTTGTTTTGTGAGAATTGCTTGAAAACCCAACAGTCGGTTTGTTCCAGTTTACACGGATGCAGAACACACACTTGATCAGACCTGTCATTGCGAATTGGGTAGTTGAAGTGCATAGGACGTGCAAAAGACCCCACCAGTTAAAAATGACATGAAGTATGTATATATATATATATATGCATGAATTCACAAGAGACAATGACAGGATCAACCAACAGCAATATACTATAGGTACCCCCAGCTGCAACTTATATGCACCCAGGGGCGGGACACACACATATATACATATATATATATATTTAGAGAGCGTGAGGTACATTTTCACAGGAACATTACAGCGTCTTCGTTGGCCGCTGGCTGCAATGTTCCCCCGTGGCCCCCTGCAAGAAATAGAGGTTTTACATCTATTCAGATCGGACACACACACACACACCCCGACGCAGCGGGGCAACAGCAGTGAAATGAGAATGACAATGAGATGAAGATGAACGTGAGATGAAGCACTACTTAACCGGAACCCAGGACGGGGAACGCAAAAGAAGAGAGGAACGGAGAAACACACACACCAACACACCTAGCCCAGAACGGGCAAACCCTGAAAAGGCAAGAGAAAAGAAAGGCGGACGGACGACGGACCAAAACCGGACCAGAGGAGGGAGGGGCGGACGGAAGCGCCTGACACAACCTACAAGGCAAGGGCCAACGCCTACCTCGGCGTACGTTTTCAGAGGAACATTGCAGCGTCTTCGTTGGCCGCTGACTGCAATGTTCCCCAGCGGCCCCCTGCGACAAACAGGGGATTTACATCTAGATGGCGCACACACTTGATCAGAACAGTCGTTTCGAATTGTGTAGCTGGAGTGCATCTGACGTGCAAACAGACACCAACCATAAACATGAAAAGATGAAACTACACACACAGGAGACATTGACAGTATAAAACAACAGCGCTAAATTATTTGTCCCCCCCAGCTGCGACCTAGATGCGCCCAGGGGCGGGATTAAAATATATATATATAACCAAGCAGGTACACATCCATGGCCGGTGGATGCTTCCCTCTCTGATGCACAGCTTCGTTGGACAGAGTAGCATCACAGAGCTCTGTCCCCCTGCTATAAATAGAAGTTTAACATCTATTCAGATGGTGCACACACACACACACACACGCCCCGCCGCAGCGGGGCTTCGCGATGAGATAAAAATGAACATGAGATGAAGATGAACATGAAATGAAAAGTTACTTAACCGGAACCCACAACGGGGAACGCAAAAGAAGAGAGGAAAAGAGAGAACACACACCAACACACCTAGCCCGGAACGGGCAAACCCTGAAAAGGCAAGGGCAAAGAAAAAAGGNACACCAACACACCTAGCCCGGAACGGGCAAACCCTGAAAAGGCAAGGGCAAAGAAAAAAGGCGGACGGACGACGGGCCAAAAACCAAACCAGAGGAGGGAAGGGCGGAAGGAAGCGCCTGACACAACCTACAAGGCGAGAGCCAAAACCTACCTCGGCACGCGAAGGACCCAAACCTAACCTGGCACGCAAGGGAAACACNAGCGCCTGACACAACCTACAAGGCGAGAGCCAAAACCTACCTCGGCACGCGAAGGACCCAAACCTAACCTGGCACGCAAGGGAAACACATGAAAAAGGGGACCAATGGGGGCCTAGTTTAAAAGGATGCACTCGAGTACAAACATGCAATGTCGTGTTCAGGCTCAAAGGCCCTCGGCTGTTAAGTTGGTAGTTGGCAAATGCCCCGTAGACGGCTTACGCTGTCAAATGAATTACGTGCACAATTGAACCTCACCAGAATACCATCAAAAGGAAAGAATACCACACCTAAAGCATGTCCTGATGCCTGTACCATGACGGAATCCGACATGAGTAACAAAAAGTGGTGATGCCAGGCNCATCAAAAGGAAAGAATACCACACCTAAAGCATGTCCTGATGCCTGTACCATGACGGAATCCGACATGAGTAACAAAAAGTGGTGATGCCAGGCACAGCAGCACGTTGTTCAACACAATGACCACGACAGGGTGAGACCATGAAAAATGGCTGGCTGTTTCGCTTTACTTAGACGAATTACTGATTAAAACCATGACGGAATCCGACATGAGTAACAAAAAATGGCGATGCCAGGCACAGCGGCACGTTGTTCAACACAATGACCACGACAAAGTGAGATCATGAAAAATGGCCGGCTGTTTCACTTTACTTAAACGAATTACTATGTTAAAAAAACTTCCCTTCGGTTGTCAATTCGAAGAGTCCGGCAATTTACCTGGAAAGGTATTCCCTGGAAGGGCCCATGCCACCTTGACGAATCCGGCATGAGTAACACACTTGATCAGAACAGTCGTTTCGAATTGTGTAGCTGGAGTGCATCTGACGTGCAAACAGACACCAACCATAAACATGAAAAGATGAAACTACACACATATATATATATATATATATAATTCACAGGAGACATTGACAGTATAAAACAACAGCGCTAAATTATTTGTCCCCCCAGCTGCGACCTAGATGCGCCCAGGGGCGGGATTAAAAAAAAAAAATATATATATATATATATAACCAAGCAGGTACACATCCATGGCCGGTGGATGCTTCCCTCTCTGATGCACAGCTTCGTTGGACAGAGTAGCATCAGAGAGCTCTGTCCCCCTGCTNNNCTGATGCACAGCTTCGTTGGACAGAGTAGCATCAGAGAGCTCTGTCCCCCTGCTATAAATAGAAGTTTTACATCTATTCAGATGGTACACACACACACATCTTCCGTTTGGTTCGGAAATGGGGCAGACCCTGAAAAGTTGACACGTTTCCCACCTTCAGCTCTACACACATTGCATAACATGTGTCCGGAAGGGTGCGTAGCAACCATTCGCTTCACAATCCGCTTCACTTTGCGTGCCAGGCATGCTTCTTCATCTCAAAATGCTTGCCCAAGTGGTTGCAATGGCAGCGGGCAAAGAAATTTAGCTGCATTTTTCCTGAGCGAAATGCTTAAGCGCCTCCCATCTCAGTGCTTGCTGGAGCATCTTAAGGTCCTTTTATTCTTCATGTCTTGACCAATCCCAATCTTCACGACTCTAAAGAGCAATCACCCGGTTTTGTTCCACAGCTGGAAGCCAAACGTTGCTTGTATGCCTTGATCGGTGCTGTTGGCCAGTTCGAAAGCTTTGCGCTCAGGACAGCCAACACGATTGGTCATTACATGCAGGTTGGGTGACTGACGAAGTGGTAAAGCAAAGTTGGCGTGTTTCATGGTGGTAGAGGTGGCCTAGGCTAACTAGAAGCTACGGGCTTATGGAAATACATGACAGCAAGTGAAAGCAGCCTTTTTCATCTCCCCTTCGTAGCTTCTGAACAAGTCAATGAAATGAATTGCAGATGGGTACAGCATGTGATCAAGTAGAACAATATCTTGATTGGCCATTGGGGCAGGCCAGTTTCGCTATCATGACCACTGTGGCTTTGCAGAGTATGCCTCTCGGACGGGCAACATTCGCACGACAAGCATTAAGGTGCTTGGTTGCCAACCCAGCAAATAGGATAGTGAAAATGGGATGCCTTTGGAAGAATTCAAGCCCCTTGGTGAGCAGGCGGATTGTGATAACTGTTTGGCTGTCTTGGAGCAGAATGGTTTTGCAGTAGTTGAAGGCTGAAGGTACACGCCGTACGTGCCATGGACTTAAGCAACAGCTATGCCTGATCGAAGGAAGTTTAGAAGTCAAACTTCCTACAATATGGACAGATGCAAGAGCCAAGATGGGAAGAAGCACAGAAGAGAGAAGCTCAGACAGGAGAAAGTCAGAAGAAAGAAGATCAGACAGGAGAAAGTCAGAAGAGAGACGATGCAGGCGCGCGAAAAGGTAAGAAGTCGCGAAACACTATGTTTTTGCAAGTTTTGAGTAGGCCCGCTAAAGCAGCGGGTGCGGAGCCATCTGGGCAGATGAGAGATCAAAAATTGCACGCCGTTGTGGCGCGAAGCACATTTTGCACTAAAATGTTATAAAAAACTTCAGCGTCGGAGCGCTTTTGGAAGTTGAGGTGTCAAAAAAGTGCACGGCGCTGTGGCGCGAAGCACATGTGGAAGTCAAAATGTACAAAACACCTCACGTTCGAGCCACTTTTGGCAGTTGAGATGTCGAAGTGCACGCCGTTTTGGCGCGAAGCACATCTTGAAGTAAAAAAGTACAAGACACCTCATGCTAGGAACACTTTTGGAAGTTGAGATGTCGAAAAAGTGCACGCCATTGTGGTGCTAAGCACGTTTCGAAGTCAAAATGCTGAAAACACATCAGTGTCGGACAGCGTTTTGGAGGTTGAGATGTCGAAAAAGCGCACGCCGCTATGATGCGAAGTACATTTGGAAGTCAAAAATGTTAAAAACTGAGGGTCTCGGACCACTTTTGCACGTTCAATCGTCATTTCATGTGGCAGGTGCAAGGGATTGTGTACCTTGTCACAAGCGAGCTAAATGTGTGGGTTATGTGGCATTTTCAAAAAACGATGGCAGGCGTGGGACATTGAAGAAGATCTGCAAAGATGCATGTCGCGTGGCAGGCGCAGTACAAAAGACAAATCTAGCATACATGTTAAGAGGTCAGGGCGCTGAATTCCTGAGATGACTTGCATTTTGGAGCATCAGACGATTTTGCGTGACAGGTGCAGCACTTCGTATGACTTGGCCTCACTTTTTCGTGGCAGGCGCAATACTTTAGAGAGATGGAGCCGCCAGCTGCACACTCAACTTTCCATTTTTGAAGGAATCCTCGCAGAATTGCTTCGTTCTCGATGTTGTCAGCTTCAAAAAAGTGAGGAAGTCTCGCAGAATAGCTTCGTTTGTGAGGTTGACCACTTGGAAAACCGAAGAAGTCTCACAGAAATTATCCGTTTTTGATGTTGACCGCGTGGAAAATGGAGGAAGTCTCGCAGAAAAGGTTCATTTTTGAGCTTTCAACTTCCAAATTTCAAGGAAGGTTTGCAGAAAGTAAAAGTGTCGATTCTACACAACGACATGTCGCAGTGAAAGCACACTTCTTTGGATGTTTCACTCCAAGAGAAATGATCAAAAGGATGTCGAACATGTTGTTCTTTCCAATTTGGTTCATGCAGCTAGACAATAAACATGGTGAAGTTTTCCGAAGGGAACTAGCCATAGATACATAGACAGACGGATGAACAGCTATGGATATATAAGTACAAGGACAGACACACAGAGAACTTCACAAACAGATCGACAGATTGGCGACATATGAATGGATGGACAGATAGACAGATAGGCTGACACGCAAATAGATAAATAGATTCAAATTTCAAAAAGGAGATAGACAGACAGACAGACAGACAGGTAGATCGATACTTTAACAGGTGGATAGGTCGATAGGTAGATAGATAGATAGATAGATAAACAGCAAGATAGATACGCAGATAGAGAAATTAACAGATAGAGAAAGAGACACATAGATAGAAAGATAGGTACACAGATAGGTTGTTAGACAGAACATGGACAGAAAGATAGATAGACAGAGAAATAAACAGATAAACGGATAGTGTTGACATTCAATCAGAAAATCCCCCTACAATAAAGTACGCCAAATCCGGGCTTAAATTAATAAATCCCCCCCGCAATAAAGTGTGCCAACCAATTGTTGTGCATGTTTTTCGTGTTTGTTGTTTTTCTTGATTTTTTCGTTTTTCTTGATTTTTTGAATCTAACCTAAAAGATTGGGAAACATCTGATTAATGAGTTATTACGGTAATTAATTGATCAATTAATTAAGTACCTTGATCGATTGCATTTTACAAGCGTTTTCTTGAAAAACATACAAAAGAAAAGTTTCACCCCCTGAAATAGCGTATCTGTTTTTTCTGCGGAAAGTTTCGCGCTCAGAAGAAACCATGTTCTGACGCCCCAAAATATATTATTTCATTTTCTGTGGGAAAAGAATCATCGTAAGAAACCGTTGTTGGACCCTCCCCCCAAATAGGGATTTTTTTTTTCATGGCTGTCTCGGCTGCAACAGGTGAGGCGGGCCTCAGGGCCTTTCTAGGGAAGTCCCTCCACGTGGGGAAAGCTGGCTCTGGGAGTGCAGCTCTACTAAACTTCCCTTAGAAGATTGGATATTCTTTCATGTCGAAGATCGGGGCTGTTTGCTCTGCACAGCATTCACACTTGCAGGTTGTCAAGCCTACAATTAATATGGTTTTCTTTTCAAGATTATGTTTCTTGGGGTTCTTTCCCACCTTTTCCTGCGGCATGATGGCGTCCGAATCTGTGCGGAAGAGGTCACCATGTGAAACAACATCTGCAAAGGACGGCGTTGAATTGGTTGACCGGTCAGAACTCAAGATATCCGACGATTCATCTATCTTTGCTCTCCATGCTTTTCCAGCCTCAACCCTGCACGAGGGATCAAGTGGGTACACCTTTCTGAACTGGAGCTCCGTGGCAAAGCATGNGTCACCACCCGCACTCCTTTGGCATGCTTTGGGATTTTGAATGGATTCCAAGCAGAACGATGCAGCAAAGAAGGGTTCGACAAGGCAAGGGTGTGCCAGATCATCCTTACTGTCAAGGACCCACAGGCAGGTAGCACACAACCTCGTGCCTGCACCATCCTGAACTTTGCCAGTGATTCAAAGCAGTTTGTCGTCAAAGGGGCTGAGACATGTGACCTCAAGTTGAGCCAAGCCCAGAGATCAACCATAGCCTTTGAGCTGCGAGAGACAGATGCTTCAAAACAGGATTGGTCCACCTTTTCTGATGAGAAAGCCTTTGCAAAATACACCATAGACATCGCTCAGACGGTGAATTGTGCAGATCACATTTTCTGGTATGCTGTCTCCAAACGTGAGGGTTTTCTGTCACGAAGGGCCGTCATTCTGGAGAATCACCGAGACAAGTTTTATGCCCTATCTGGCCAAAGGTGCATTCAGATCAAGTCATTGCGAGACCCAACTCAAGGACCCGAAGATGGCTTTGATATCATTCGCCTACCGCGGCCAGATGGGCTTCAGCTCCATGACGTTTGGAACAAAGGCCATGGTCAAAATGGGTGGCTTGGGGCTTTTGCCTCTCCTTTTGGTCTTTACCTTCGGTTTCGGGATAGCAGTTTGTCTGAAGCTCGGNTTTTGCCTCTCCTTTTGGTCTTTACCTTCGGTTTCGGGATAGCAGTTTGTCTGAAGCTCGGGAGGCTTGGCTGAAGGATGACAATCGTTTCAATGAAGAAAACCGGGGCATTAAAACGTCTCAGCAGTGGCGAGTTCAGGGGTTTGGCCCAGGGACCACTGCCCCAGAAGTCTTTGAAGCCATGAAGTCAATTGAGTGGCTTGTGGTGCCCATTCGATGCTTCCAAATCGGTGGTTTGACTACTTGTCTGGTAGCAGCCAGCGGACCCCCCAAACATATGAAGATCAATACTGACTTGGGTGTCCTGTTGATCGAGCCCTACAAGGCCATGCCTAGAAACAAGTTTAGTCAGAAGCCGAAGCCGCAGCTGAGCAAAGGTAGTGCAGAAAAAATCCAGACCCAATCCATGACAGCATCCAAGCAAGACATCGTGCAAAACAGATCTCATGGGTCAAAGGCACAGGCGCTGCCAGATCCGTGGGCAGATTGGAAAAGCAATGACTTGACTTCCAGAGTAACCGCCCTTGAGAAGCGTTTGTCTGGTGTGGAGTCTGAGCAGAAATCTACGCGTGAAAAGTTAGACGGCCTGCAGAATTCGCAGCAGAGCAATTTTAATTGCTTGATGCAAGCCATCCATGAGTTGAAAGGCTTGAGCTCTGCCAGTTCAACCCCCATTGCTTCCCCTGCGGCCAAAGCCGCCAAGTTATCATAGTAGAAATGAGACAGCTTGAGTGCGGTGATATTTGCAGCATAGGATTTTGGGACTTGATTAGTGTCATTTGTTGGGTGGCTCTCGCACGTGTTTGGGTTCAGTGGTTTTGTTTCAAAACTTTCAGACCCCCCCGTAAATCCTCTGTGGGGCGCGCATTCCGCAAACAAACAGCCCAAGCACATCGCAGAGCCATTTTTGTGACCTTCAGAGTGCTGCAAATCAATTTCAGTGTTAGTAGGGCTTCCTGCCGTCACGTCAACTCAGATCTACATGTACGGCAGGCCCGTTTAATTCGAGACCAGTTGATTGAACTGGAACAGGACAGCGGTCAACATTTTCATGGCTTTAGCTATGAAGATGGAATGCGTCGGTTTACCCATGCAGTGGCCAGTGGCTATGCCTGCCAATTCAATCCGACGATGGCAGAACTTAATGACTGTTTTTCATGGCCTCAGTGTATTTTGTTTTTGGTATATTCTCCATGCTTGGGGTTTCCTGGTGAAGGTCCCCCCCTAAAGGTTTCTACGTTGAATGTCACTGCTCTAGGAAAGCGTTTGGATTCTATTCTTGCTTTTCTTCACGCAGAGTGTGCTCAGACAATGTTGCTACAAGAGACTAGAATTTCGCCAAAGTGTGTTGAATCAATTCGAAATCGCGCCGACAAGGCTGGATGGACTTTGCACATTGGGTTTCAACCTCCTTTGTCTAAAGTCATGGGCCCCAGAGGATTCTTTCGTCAACCCACAGGGGGACTCGCTACGTTGGTACAAAAACAGATCCCATCGGCAGCCATCCAGTTTCCTCCAAACTTGCAATATCTCCACCAGTATTGCCTGCCAATTTGGTTATCTGTTTCAAATGGTCAGACCGGCCTTGTGTTGGTTAACTGTTATTTGCCAACTGGTTCCGCCGCGCGGGCAACACGGGAGGAGATTCTGCGTGATATTTTTCAGTTTGCCTCTCTGTATGATCATTGTCCCGTCATAATCGGGGGTGACCTGCAAATG
>BGPT01001546.1:3264-34797 GCA_003297045.1 Symbiodinium sp. clade C Y103
TAGTGTATAGGATGTAGTGAGCAAGCCGTGTACATTGCGTAGCCCAGATTTGTGCAATACCAATTTCCAACTTGGTATAGATGATAATTCAATCAATGACATACCTGCATGGCTTTTGGGAATTTCCCTGCGCTAACTCTGCGACTGACATCAAAATGAAGTCAGTCGTGGGGGGTGCGAATGGGGTCTAGGTGGGAGCATATTCCACATAGCCCTATACATTAGACTCAGGGAAGGGGCCATACACACACCTTGGAACAGTTGTATATGATATNTGCGAATGGGGTCTAGGTGGGAGCATATTCCACATAGCCCTATACATTAGACTCAGGGAAGGGGCCATACACACACCTTGGAACAGTTGTATATGATATCGGTGTGTTGGCTCAAGACCCCCTAAGATTGCAGCGTTCATCGGAAAAGAGGGCATGTCATAAGCTTCCGCTGTGCTTATCCCGAACTGGAAATCTGAGCTAGCCCTAGGGAACTAGCTATTCACANATTGCAGCGTTCATCGGAAAAGAGGGCATGTCATAAGCTTCCGCTGTGCTTATCCCGAACTGGAAATCTGAGCTAGCCCTAGGGAACTAGCTATTCACACAAAAGATTGACAGAACAAATGACGGTTTCAAAGATTGGTAGAACAAAAGGAGGCCAGAATTGAAGCAACAAGCTGCCGATGGCAAGTTGCCATATCTCGCCCAGCCTTTGCAAAGTCCTGAATACCAAGAGTAGCTAGTGCAAGATATTGCCAATGTTTAGATTACCCAACTTGGCGGCGCACCAAATTTCACAGACCCCAAGCCTCGTGTTCATTTTAGTGTCACTTTGCCACACGACTTGTGGGACATACCAACCAATGGTGACAGTCAGGTGGTTGCTAGTGGGTGCAAGCCCTGCAACCATGGGCTCGATCCACACATGTGGACGCATTGTCCCCACGTCCGATGACTTCAAGGAGTAGTGTGGCGATGGCAGTGCCACTACAAGGCTTGTCCAGCGGCGTCAACGCCATCCAGCTGACGTGCGAAACTCAAGGGGCTTTCGCTCAAATCCTGGAAATTCGAAACAAATATGCAGTCAACTAGTAAGTGTGCTGTCGTTCTATGCTCATGAAATGCAGTTGAGGCACTTGCTGGAGGATTTGTTGCAGGCAAGACCTGCTGTCCGTGAGTTGTGCAAGTGTTTTTGAATTTTCTTTGAGTAGCCTCAGTCACCAGGCCACCAACACGTTCGTGCCTGACGCGAGGCGGCGTTGATACGCAGTGCTTGGATGTACACTATGCAACTTGTATGACAAGCCACCTGCCCTGCTGCAGGTTGCGCATCGCACGCGCATCTTTTAATCCTGGGCTGTCACAGACCCAGATGCACAGCAGCCGCTTTTATTCATCACTGTGCTTGCACTGTTTGCTGGATGAACAGCTGACTTGAGATACACATACATCATTGATGAGATCTATTGCGCTTTGAAGGTTGGGAACCAGACAGAGTCAGGGAACAGACCCTGGCTCAAAACCACATGCGGCTGGTTTGTCATGACAGGACCCGAGGAGAGTTCTTATCACACTGGAATTCTTGGAATTCTTGCTCAAGAATGGCAGCAAACGAATGGTGGACGATGAGCGGTTGAAGGATAGAGTTCCTGGCTTAGTCGTTTCAATGCAAAGTGTGGACTGCATTTGTTCAAGTTTAGTTGTGCAGGCCATACCGGAATCTCGCATTTTTTTTATCCATTCCCCTTGCTTTAGCAGCTGCCCAGCGCCCCTGACCAGGTCCAGTCTCTGACCCAAAGCCCCAACTATTTGTAGGATAGCTTCTTGCCGAAGACAATTTGGGGATTTGGGTTGTCCATGGAGCCGTTGCGCCGGGACAAGCGGAGCTGTGTTGAGCCCAGGCAGAGACAAAGCTGCCTTAGTGCGGGAGAAGGCGTGGTTTGGCATGGCGTGGCGCACTTGAGACAACCTTTGTTTGCCCCTCAAATTTGGGCTATCCCCGATCTCTGCCTCTAGAGCCCCGCCCGTTCACCTTGTCATTGATTGTGTGACCTTGGGGGTGGCATTCTAGTCGAAAGTGTGATGATTGGGCCATCCTGGTTGGTGACCATAAAACCGCCCATTTTTGAATCCACATGCCCCATACCCAAAGACAATCACAGCCCAATGTGATCCAAAATGTCAAGTCTTGTTGAAGATGGTCAGGCCAAAGGCATCCAAGAGTTGTTTAATGACAACGACCTGCTGTCGCCAGAGCGCAAGAAGGCCATCAAGATGTTTCGACAGAGTGGATGCAGGTGTGTCCACACATGCCTCGAAAACAAAGAAATATGCCATGATTTGGAGCAGGTCGCTTTCTGCCATTTCTGGCACGGCGATGTTCCACTTCTTGATAAGAGGTAGTGGCGCCAACCAAACAAGCTTCGTGCCTTGTGCAGGTTTGCCCCCGCATTGGCATGCCGGGTGCCCAGTCGATGGCTGCAGCGAGACGTTTTTCTCAACGGTTGAGAAGTTGCTACCTTCCACAATCATCCAGCTAACCTTAAACAAACATGGAGCCAAACCATACCAGTGGCAACTGCTTTCCTCCCCCCTCTTCATCTTCATCTTCATCATCATCATCATCATCATCATCATCATCATCAGCATCATCATCATCATCATCATCATCATCATCTTCTTCTTCTTCTTCATCTTCATCTTCGTCTTCGTCTTCGTCTCTATCTTCGTCTTCGTCTCTGTCTTCGTCTTCGTCTTCGTCTCTGTCTTCGTCTTCGTCTCTGTCTTCGTCTTCATCAGCGTCTTTGTCTTCGTCTTCGTCTTCGTCTTCATCAGCATCATCGTCGGCATCGTCGTCCACATTCTCACCACTTGGTTGCTGAACATGGGAAACATTGAGGTGTACTTACCCACCTTGACTCCACCAAACTCTTTAAAATCTTTACAATTTACCGACGCTGTAGGTTGCAATGTCCTTGTTGCTTGTGTTGCTTGTCATTATTGCTACGCGTTTCCTTACAAGTTTCGCGCTAATATATAACTTTTATTAACTTTTCCCATCGAGGTCTCCAGTAGATGTTGGCAGATCTTCGGGCGATGGCAGTGGCAGTGGATTTGGTTTTACTGGTAACAGCAGTGGCAGCTGTGGCAACTGGGAAGGCGCGGCTTTGAAACCACTGTGTACGCATTAGGCTATTTGAAAATGCGCAAAGCGTCAAGCCGAAGTTGGCAGGTTGTTCCGCAAGTGTTGATGAGACTGGCAGGCAGCACTTTGGGCTGCTGGGTTTCCACGCAGATCACGGGTGGCATTGCCGAGACAGACAATGAGTCCGATGATTCAGAGACTCTTGGCATCAAATGGGCTCAGTTCATGGTCGATGAATCCAGGGTGCCGTGACCAATGGTCACAAGGGCCGATGAACAGATGATAGCAGATGAGAATGATGAGACAATGGCAATTCCGAGAGAGAGAGAGAGAGAGAGAGATCAATGCCTTGTGCAAAAATGATTTGGCTGACATCACTGCCAGTCAAGCAAAAATAGAAATGGGCTGTGGAACTCATCAAACCACATGCTTGATCGTTCTTGTCTGAACATGGTGCCTAAACTAGAGGCAATGCGGGATCTTTTTTTAAGATAGGACTGGAAACGGAGTCGCATTCCATGGTGAAAATGCTGAGGCGACAGGATGGATCATCTGACATGGGCCTATGGCTCAGCAGATTCCCGTACTGCACCTTCATGTTTAACAAACGGATGTTTTGGATGTTTCAGATGGACATGCAGGCCATGAAAGAAACGTGTTTTGGCACAATGTGGTCAAAAACGTAATTTTGAGCACGGACGCAAGGCTTTTCTGCAGGTGGATCGGTATGTTTGCATCCTGTGTCTCGGATTCAACGCCTGAGATCTCCCACAGAGCCTGCACTTCATAGTAGTCTACTGTAGTCAACTTGTGATGAAGACAGGTGGTGCAACAGCTGAGAAACATGGTAGACTAGCGGCGAGTGGATCATCAATTGCTTTGATCAGCACATGGAAACGTGTTTCCACGTATTGTGTTTGGTTTGTGGAAGTACTGCACAGCAAGTAATCCCAGTGCTTCATGCTGAGGAGGTCATGGACAAAGAAACTCAGGAGGCTGGCCCTGTTGCCCTCCTCGCTTTGATGCAGTTCATTCGCGTTCCATGTGGACGCAATTACTAGAAAGCTACACTTTCACCACTTGGGATTTTTTCGGCTGCTACCGCCTAGGCAATGAATAGACGCACAAACAATTGAACGCACTTGTTGAAGATTCGAACGTATATCTTATTTTGTTGGACATGACTCACGGAAAAGTCGCAGGTGGTTGATGATGAAGAGCGCTTGGAAGGTGCAAATCTTAGCGACGCGCCACTTTTTTTTCCCAGAGCTAGACAATCCATTGGTGCCTGGCAGTGACCTTCGCGCAGGTTGACAATGACCGAGGGGTACAGAGGAAGCTCCAAGTTTTCATCATTCCAGAACGAGACACCTGTAGTGACCCCCTGTGTGTCAATCATATGTCTACTTGCCTCACTAGAATGACTCTCATGGTTCAAATGTTGTTTTGTCAATATTGCAAAGACTTTGAGTTTGCAGTTTGAAGTTCGAATCCTTTGTCTGTATTCTACTGCAGTTTGACTCGGATCGTTCTTGTCTGTCCGAATTCTTTGCCTCCGCCAGGAAGTTCGGTGGATTGCTATTGCAACGGAGGAGCTAGGGGCAGGTTTGGATCATTTTTTTGTGGACTGCCCCTTTTATAACACTTATAGAGAGGATGTTTGTGTTTGTATCGTGGTCCAAAGTTGGATCAGGGTTTCCCATATTCGGTGATTCTTCACCATTAAACATTTGAAATTGAATTGTGTGGGCATATTTGTAACAGTCAAACACAAACACACACACAATCCAACATAATACAACATATAAGATGATTCCCAATTTTATGGTGGGATGGCCGCAACCCTATACCCAATACTATACCCAATGTAACTTCATCATGGCCGGGTTCCGGGCCAGAATCTTGTAGGTGCCCGCGGAGTGACGCCCGTGTTGCCCCCACAGGGTGAATGGACCTACGAGCTTCTTGNAACTTCATCATGGCCGGGTTCCGGGCCAGAATCTTGTAGGTGCCCGCGGAGTGACGCCCGTGTTGCCCCCACAGGGTGAATGGACCTACGAGCTTCTTGGTTGACCCAGGGACTGGTTAAATCTGGTGAACTGGTCATTTGTTGTGAGGGTTTTAGGAGTACATCATGTCATGTGTGCCATGGTATTCGCGGTTTTTCACCAGAAACAGGGCAGTTNTAAATCTGGTGAACTGGTCATTTGTTGTGAGGGTTTTAGGAGTACATCATGTCATGTGTGCCATGGTATTCGCGGTTTTTCACCAGAAACAGGGCAGTTTTGCATTTCAAGTTTGCAGCAATGAATCCATCCCCCAACCCCCCCAACCCCTTTGATATGTTTTTTGTATTTTGATTCAGTTTTCACAAGATTTTGATGACTTGTTCGCAAAACAGATCTTCAACACTTTTCATTGATTCTATTGAAAATTCCCATTTATGGATAAAGACAATGCTATCAATAAAAGCTCCTGAAAGTGGTATAGATGGGGTGTCTTGACTGTGGTGGTGGTGTAGCCCAAGGATTTGTTTCTCCCCGACATGTCCCTGTGGTTGGGGAACGAGTTACCCCATGAAGCCAGGGAAATGAACACTAGATGACTATTCAAGTTGTAAACCATCATAACCCATACTTTGCAAACCCATACTTTGCAAATATGTGTTTTGCCATTGCGTGCCCAAAAAAAAATCACCAATCTCCAAGAAGTGCGTTCTATGCAGGACAGGAACAAGAAGATATCGTATTCGTAGGTCCTTTGTTTGGGTTTGTCATGGTCTGTCTACCCAAAATCGCCATTGATTTGGGAACNACGCCAAAAATGGATTTCGTTCCCCCCAACATTTGCAGGTTGTTGGTTGCTTGAATTCCCTGTTTTTGGTTATTTTGCTCCACCTACCCTCTGGTAAATGAATATAGACCCTGGCATTCATCGGGGTTGGAAGATTAGTTTCCACTGGTGATTTTCAGGGTCGAACTGTGAATTTACCAGAGAGTACAGGGTTTTTTTGGGGTGGTTTGCCCGGCACCAATTCCTATACTTTTTCAGTACCTCCGGCACGGATCACCTCCATAGGGCCATCCGATGCAAGGAGTGGTACCAGTTTAGATACGCCTTATGGTTCCATGCATGGCAGCTCCTTGGCGAATGCACAGTACATGGATGTTTTTCTGGTGTTTTTATATCATAAGAAGCGTTTTAAGCAGTTCTAGAATGCTACCTACATTATATCTGGGTAAATCATAACGACCTCACTGCAACCTCACTGGAGACTATGGTTAGTGTAGGGAATCATCCCCATTGTGGGCCTTAATTCAGATTAATATAATTTACCCCTATATATATATATATGCGATGATATTACTATTACTTATTGTGGGATATTCATCCAGGGTTGGGTGCGTGGAGGGTAATGATTAATGGCAAGCAAAGCAGGTCACTAGTGAGATTTTTGCATTGAAGANTATTACTTATTGTGGGATATTCATCCAGGGTTGGGTGCGTGGAGGGTAATGATTAATGGCAAGCAAAGCAGGTCACTAGTGAGATTTTTGCATTGAAGACTAATGGGGGATTCACCCAATGCCGCAAACGTGCTTAGCATTTGGTGATGGTTTCCAATAATTTCAATACCACGCATTTATCTTAAAATTGGTCATGGTTTAAAGCTGGGTTTGCCACATCACAAGCTGAATTCTTGAACATTCTTAGCTCCTAAAGTCCTAGATGTACACTACCACATCCTGCTTCAGAGCCCAGCATTCTGTGCTGATGACTGATGCCATCCGTAAAAGGCGAAGGATGTAGATATCATCAGTGTTTTTTTTTCGATCCTCAAACTGATCAAACCTGGGGATGAGTGAAACTGAGACACCAAGCTGGGTCTGTCTGAAAATGAGGACTCTCATAAAATGCCCAAGTATATAGTGAAATGGTGGTACACCAATGGATTGAGGGCAGCCGCTGCTTTCGATGGTGACTGACTTTGGCCTACTGCCCTCCCACAATTTGCTTCATATGATTATAGAATATTATAGATATTTAGACTCTCCAAGTAAAAATGAAAATTGGTACAATCCCAAAATAAACATATTGATGTATATTGCCCTTTTTTCTAGGTACTTGGAGGGTCTAGCAACCTTGTTTGTCTAATCAAAAAAGATCAAAAATCCCTTGGCTATATATCAATCCCTTGAGCCCGCTGCTTGGGGCCCAATGTCCCAACATATGGAGGTGAACTCACCATGGCCGCATCACCAAGTATGATCAACTTTTATTGCTGCTGCAAAACCTTGNGCCCGCTGCTTGGGGCCCAATGTCCCAACATATGGAGGTGAACTCACCATGGCCGCATCACCAAGTATGATCAACTTTTATTGCTGCTGCAAAACCTTGATTACAGTATATATATATATATCATATAGAATACATGTATATATGTATATAACTATATATATATATACATATGATATTATGTTATGTGATTATGTGTACATATGCATATATATATATATATATGTGTACTACATATAGACACATGCACGTACACATACATGTACATACACATTTACATATACATATATACATATACATCCAACAATTACATGAATCTAGAAGATTACCTCTTAGTTCAATTGCTATTTGCTTAGTTGCCCTCTGGTAAACATATAACATAACTATGGAACATCACCATTTTTCATGGGAAAATCCACTATTTCTATGGCCATCTTCAATAGCTTTTTGTGTGTTTACCAGAGGGTATAACCTTTTCAATCAACACTATAGATATTTGGATGTGTAAAAAAAAAAACGGGGATTTTCCATAGTTTTTTCTGTGTTTACCAGAGGATAATCAATGGATTGGTTAATGGGAAAATTTACAGGAAACCATGGATTTTCCCATCAATCCAGTGAGATAACTCCTATCCTCTGGGCAACTCCCAGGTTTCCAGTTCGACCTCCTGGGCGCCTCAGAGAACCGCCCGCGCAGCTTCAGCGCGCGCGTGGGACGCCTGGCGCTGTCCAACGACGGACGCCCCAAGGAGGTGCCCTGCGTGGACGAGGCCAAGGAAGGCGTGGGATTTAATAGGGATTTAATGGGACTTAATGTGATTTCATGGTGATTTTTTTGATTTACCCTCTGGTAAACATACAAAAAATTATGGAAAATCACCATGCTATTAATGGGAAAATCCACTATTTCTATGGCCATTTTCAATAGCTATGTTAAATTGCCGGAGGGTAGACCCAAGCATGGGATATTTATTTTCAGATGGGAATTTGATGGGATTTAATGTCATATATACAATGAAGAAAAATGGATAAACACGGAGGGTTTTTACTCCCATCCCCCTAATATTTCACACCCTCCAAATGGTCCCAAAAGACAGTGGTTTCCCTTATTCAATCATCCTTTTGATTGGGTCCATGTTCAACCCCAACCCAATCAGATTTAACTCCTCAGTTCCTCTTTATTTTCAGTATTCCCATCAACCGTTCATATCAAACACCACCCTTTCTATCGTCCCCAATATGCGTAGTGCCAGATTACACCACAGTGTCTTGGGGTGTTTCAACTGAGGAGGATCAGACCACTATGGTTTAACCAAGAAAAAGCAGTAACAATAATGGGATGTGTCACCAACAAGAATGGGGTTGAGCAACAAGAATCTTGGGGTGTTTCAAGAAGAAGAAGTAGAGGTTTAGCCAATAGGTATTCTAATTGAGATTTCAGGGTATTACAATCCCCCCTTTGTGGCGCCTCGGGGTGCTGTGACATATGGAGGATGGAATTGGCCTCTGGTGTCATCAAATTCAACAGTGGATTCACCGGTGCCATGTTTGATTACCGGATGTTTTTTTTTTCAGGAAACACCAAACTATTTCAGGTAGATTGATACTACAGATATACAGGTCAAGATGATACACCATGATACAAACCTCAAGTTTCAGTCGTCCATTTTGCAGTGTGTGTGTGTGGCGAAGTGAGAAACAGGCCAATTGCAAGTTAAGGTTTCATTGAAACTTCCATGAAATTTGAACATAGAGACTTGAAGTTTCTATGAAACTTCAAGTTACAGACTTGAAGTTTCTGTGAAAATACAAGCGAATGATGGAAATTTGATTGAAAATTAAACATGTGTCTTTTGTATATTTAAAAATCAGTTTGTCAACTTGAAGTTTCGAGGAAACTTCTATGAACACTGCATGTTCAATCAGTTTTGGGCTAATGTACTTGAAGTTTCGATTATCGATTTAAAACTTTACATTTCAAACTTGAAGTTTGTATGAAACTTCAATTCATCAAGTGGAAACTGGCGATTGAAACTTCAACTCCGGACGTTGAAGTTTCTATGTTTTACTGTAAGTTGAGGTTTCATGATAACAGAAAACTTTATTCAAGTCACATCCCAAAAAAAAACTGAAAAGTAAAACAAAACGAAACCCAATGAAAAAACGCAAAACCAAAGTAGCTGACCTAACAAAAAGCATCTACTAGCAACTGTCGCAAACTCTTTCAAAATCATTGTGAAATAATGCGCAAAAAACCATCAAACGCAGCCAGATTTTAAAACAAAATTGAAATAGGAATACCAATATGTATATACATATTCATATTTGAAGGAAATCATGTATGTATGTATATATATATATACATATATATATTCATGCAAACTATTGCAAATATGAACAGCAAACATTAAATACTTTTCAGACGGGGAAACCGAAAAAAATAACACCCACACGACCAACTTGAGAGAAAAGTTGGACGAAACTAAACCAAAAGAAAAAGGCTGAGCAAAACAAAATGAATCAAAACGAACACAAAATTCGCCCCAATCTCACTGCCATCACGATAGTCTATTTACAAAATAGATCAAAATAGACTATACATAGTTTCCTCAATAGCCTGAAATCTATTTTCGTCTAAGATATAGCTTGCCTGTTAACAACCTAAGCCGATCCTCAGGGTAGTCTTGGCCAGCTATCTCCGAAGACTTGCCCTGATGTAAATTTCGACTTTTGCAAGTGTAAATGTATGTGTGTGTGTGCGCGCAAATTTGCAAGTAGCAATGCCTGTACATAAATTGCAAAAACTAAGTTCTATTCAAACCGTGACCTAAGGATTGCAAATCAGTTGAAATGGTTTTGCTTAATGTGCCACAAAGAAAAAAACAATAATTGTTCTTTTTGCGGCGCATTAAGCAAAACCATTTCAACTAATTTGCAAGCCTATGGTTTTTCATATGCACTTTATATGCATGTTATTGCACTTTATGCGAAGAAAGTCCACAGCATGCAACATGCCAACTGCAATCAAAATTCGCAACATGCAACATGCAATACAATCTCAAAATCAACATGCAATGTCAACATGTGATCTAAATTCAAACACTGAACGTCCAACAAAAGAGATGTGCATCGCGCGACTCAATCCAATGCATTCTAACATGCAGCAAGCAAATTGCTCAATCTACGACATACGACTTTCATGATCCAAATATTAAAATAAAACAGACAGATGATAACTGTTCTAACTGCTACACATCTTCGATCAAACCTATTTCATTGCAGTTTTTCATGCGTGTCCATATGATCATGATGACCAGTTATGAAACAGTCATAATTGCTACAAACAGTTATAATTCCTATAGCTTCTAACATACATACGTTACTTATAACCAGCTTAAACCCTAGGTTATCACTAAAGCGGCCCACATTGAAGGAGAGTTAGGCCCGATATTTTTTCGTAGCTTGATGCCAAGCATGACCAATTTTGTGATTCCCTTGGGCCGCAATTGAGCTTCACCGGATTTTATTAGGTGTGAGTTTGAAGAGGACGTGACACAAGATGCGTTGCAATGCTCAAGCTTTTGCGGCCCAGAGGCTGGAAGCTGCAGCGCTTGCGGCGTTGCTTCCGGCGCTTTGCCAATCCCAAGCCGGGCTCTAAATGCCACAGAGCTCAATTTCACGGAGCCACTTGGGAACTGGCTCTTTGACAATGAAGCACGACATGTGGACAGATGGGCACAAGCCAGTGTGAACCTGAGACATCCAATCAAAAGACTTGCGCCTTTTCCTGTCTCAGTGTGTCTTTTTTTTTTTTTCTGGCGTTGCCTTCATGCCCATACACAACGGGATTCTTGTTGGGCATGGTGGGGCGCCTATATCCTTAAGATGTTTAACCAGTTTAAGCCCAGGTTTGGCGGTTGTATGTGTTGCGGTAGGCTTGGCAATTGCATCCCGCATATGATGTTGGTTCCTCACGCGCATCCCTTTGGCATGTCGCTGTGATGGCTTCAAGGCCCAGCAATTTCAGCAAGGTTTTGGTTGCTGAGCTGCAGGTTGTGGTTTCAGCAGGGTTTGAAGTGGCAGGGTGTGAAGTGAAATCAGAAGGTCTTCTCACCATGCCCCCGCAGGTAAGGAAAATCTGTTAGCGTCGTCGCTTTCCTATCGATTTTCTATGTTTTGCTTGCCTTCAACACAGGATCGTTGTATTTGGTATGCGTCTGCGCCCCCAGGACACACATGAACGGGTTGCTAAGAAGCGAGCTGCTCAACAGCAATTCGGCCGATGCATGGAAGGCTGGATTGAACAACTTGGTGAGATGGATTGCAATTTTTCGGGGGCAAGTTGCGCCAAGTGAGTGTTTTCCCCAATCCAGGTGCTGCAACTCTGACGAGTTTGATTTGCAATATGGAGCCTTGGCATTTTACACCGTGTCGATCGCGTCACTTTATCCTGCATACAAGTCAAGTGTGGCGTTGCCGCCCAATCAGAGAAAAGGGCAGCGGCCCCCTGCCCCCCTCCCCAGAGCAGAGACGAAATGGCGCTGCTGGGTGCCCATTTTTGGTGCTTAACGTTTCTTTTCAAAAAACAAACCAACGAGCCGAAGAAAAAACATGCTTTGCCACGCTGAAACACTTTGCTGAGCAGAGACAAAACAAGGCTGCTTACCCGAATTGCTGAGCAAAGCCCGGCTTCTCTGGTGCGTTCTTTGCTGTCGATTGGGGCCGGCGGATATTGCCACACAAAGTTCGGCTATGCGTATCGCAATTAAAATGTCAGGGCTTCCCAGAATCACTACGCTGTCAGGCCCGGGCGCGTGACTGACACCGTGGCAAGTGGAATTCGCCGTGACAGAGAGGAAAAACTGTTTTCATCCTGAAAAGCCAAAAATCTTCAGACAGCATGCCGAATCAGTTGCTTTCTCGTAAATTTTGCTGGCCCATTGGTGTGTTTTGCTCATTTTGGCTCCTCACCTTATAACGCCAGACGGTTGCTATTCGACACACCAAACAAACATGAAAGTCTTCATCGGTAAAATTTCATACGAATCTGCAGGGGCCGAATTTTGAAGTGCGCAGTACCTGGTTCAAAGTTCAAATCCTCTTCATCATGTGCTTTGAATGGCTCATTCAGCTGGTTTCTCCACCGAGGCAGGTAAGTTAGGGTACAGCGTTGCCCATGTAAAGGGTTTGCTGTGATGCCAGTGGTTCTCTGACAGTTTCCGGTGCCTGACCGTGGTCTTTAATTTGCTGCGGTTCAGGGAACAGCCTGTCCAGCAACTGGATCGAAATCCATGGGTCTTCGAAGGCTTGCGTCTTGTGGCTCGTCCAGCAATTGGATCAAGATCCATGGATTTTCGAACGATGATGGGTTCCTAGAAAATTTTGGGCAATCATGGCATGGCTCTAGGATTCGTCAGGTACTCACAACAGATCAATGCCTTGGTTCCTTCCTGCGTTCTGTGGATTGGGAAGTTACGCATGTGTGTTCTGCTCATAATTTTCTATGGCCATTAGTCCCTGGTGCACATTCAGTGGTTCATTCATCATTTGTCCATTTGCTGGTTTGATGGCCTGGGGTTTCCCCGAATTTGGGTGAGAGCAGCCGGGAATTGAAATGGGATGCCAAGGAGAAACCGCTGGCAACAAACAAGCCTACGGCTGGGCGCAGATATGTGGCATGCATGGATAAGGCACGACAGGGGAGTTTTTGACAAAGCCCGGCCAAGAGTTTGTCTCTGGTTTTTTTCTGATGCTTTGCATGCAAGGTCTTTGCAAGAGATGTCTGCGCCTTAATGGTTTCACAATTCCTCGAATGATGGAAGGTTTGCATGAGGTAAGGCCAAGCTGCTGACAGGGAGGGGTGGTGAAGATCTTTCCGCTGGCATTTCTCCATGAAGCTTCCTGCCTTGACGACGTGAGGTGATGGACGTTCATGGCCCCATATCACAAGCCTTTCAGTGCTTTTCTGTCCAGCCCCCGGAAGCTCAGTGCTTTTCATGATTTCAAACGAAGCTTTCATGGTTTCAAGCGAACCTCCTGGATTGATGCTGCGGCCCTCCTCATGGATGACAGAGTTCGGATACATGTTTTGGGCCACTGGTGGACGGATGATCCAGAACTTTGTTTTATTGATGAGGCTTTTGTGTCAAGTGGTTCCGCAGCCTTCTGAAAAATGGTGTGTACTGCAAAGCTCATTGCTTCTCAGGTTTGTCGCGCAGGTGGAAATCGCATCATGACCAGGCGGCCCGTGTTTTGTGGAGAGATGAAGTGCTTGCCACCGGTTGCGCGTGGTGCACTACAGCGGCCACAATTGCAGGAAACACATGGTGGAGCTTTGTCGTTCAATCGACTGGAAGGAGGACATCAGCTGGTCGAGTGACGCGGATTTTGTGGAATATGACTGCCCCCATCAATCAACTCAATCAGTCTAATTCAACCGTTCAACTAATCAATCACAACCAGCCAATCAGTCAACACATGGGTGAAGCAATCGTTGTATTTGTGCATTCGGGTGCCCCATGCATACATATACAAGCACATCTGCATAGAATTGAACTGCGACTTGAGTGGAAAGTTTTCCCACATGCGCGAAGCCAAAACTGGCCAGGAGTTTGGCGCTGAAGTGTTCGACGTGCTTGATCAGTCGCCGCGAAGAGGTTTCATCCTGCTGAAGGATACTGTGGTCATTCATGGCTGCAGGCCAAAAGCCCACCATGCTCACCCTGAAAATGTAGATTGCATGTCAGGAGTGGCTGTCTTTCATGGAGCCTGTGGTGGACATTTTGCCGGTCTTTGAGGCGCAGGGTTTCTGAGAGGTTGGCAGGTTACCCTGCAAGTACCTGCAAGGTGTGGCATCACGTAAAGCACCTCAATAAAGCACCACTAATCACAACAGCAAATCAGAGTGCGGTTATAGCCTTTGATTCTCAGCGTGCCTGCATCAAGTGTTCGCATCTCCCAAAGGCTGTACAGGGAGAAGAAGAGGCGGCAGCACGCTGGGAGTTCATGGTGGGAGGCAACATGAGGAATACATGAGGTGCTTGAGGCAACACTTGGAAAGGGTTGGATGATTCCAGGTGCTGGCCACGTGCCTCAGAAACCCATGATTTGACAATGATTGTCAGAAACAATGACCAACCACCATCATTACCATCCTCGTGTCATCCTCGTCCTCAACATCCTGTCACCCCAAACACACAAATCGGTTTTGATCATGATTTCTCGTGGATATGGGCATGTTCAAGCGCCATGTTAAATTTCAAGAGCGAGTGTTTGTGACCTCTATACGTTTCCAAACTTCTCCTCCAGCACTCAGAGGGGGCCAATGTCACTATCCCTGCCCGGCGGCCCAAAGCCGATGCTCAGGAAGAAAGCGCAAAAGACGAATGTTTCGATGTCACGGCTTTTGGGTCTGGAGAGATATCGCACATCTCCAAAGAGGAGGATGCAGCGGACAACGAAGAGGCCCGGCCTCCGCGGCAAGGGTGATGGCCCTTAATTTGGCAAACCCAACGGCATAAACATCACAAATTGTGGCCGAAATCGCTTGTTTTTACAGGTTTTTACTACGTATTTCAGAGTTTTGTTCAGGTTCACCACATTGTAGGGGTGTAGTTGGATTTTGGCACCGCCAATGCCTGAGTGGTTCGGCAGTGGTAAGTCCCTGAAGTGCCACACTTTAGCACAATATCATATGATCCAGTTCAATTCCCAGCCAATTTGGCATCTCTACGAATGACTGATCTCGGCTTCTACCCGCTGTTTGGGGATGGTTAAATGGCTTTGTTTATATCACGCATTTCATCAACGCCGGAAAGTCTCAGGTGCCTCAATGATCAGCTGGCCTCGCAACCACAACCAGACAGCATTAGCTACTTTGATGTGTTGACAGCAGAAATTCAGGTCTCTGACTTGGGGAAGCCTGTGGAGGCCGGAACTTCTGGATTTCATGACTGGGGCTCGGGAAGGTGGATTTCCATGACGCTATGAAGCATTCATTGGTGGGCTGGAAGGATGCTAGAGCAATCACCGAAAATGCCTGGGAAGACTACATTGCTTGGAAGCGGTGCAAGCAGGCAGGGTGCAGAGTATTGAATGCTGTGAGAGCGCTTGAAGATTCTGGAGTCCTTTGTTTATTGTGGTCCTCTAGTCATTTTTTCCTGACAGGACAAGATTGGGTGCCAGGACTTTACTTTTTGCACTCAAGAGCGTCTTGGCTAAGGGGCTTGTGCACTTGGCAGATCTAGGGATACTTTCAAGCGCTGAACTCGTTGCGCTCCTGCACGAAAATGCAGGTGTAGTGTGAGGTATCCGGGTTTCACTTATAGGACTTGCCCTGGAATCCGTGATTCTTGGATTGGTTTGACTATATACGTCCTACCACCTTTTCCAACTTTGGAGGATCCCCATGTGAGGCTTGCACCTGGGACACCTGAAGGAAGCCCTCGCCATGGCCTCACAAGGCTGATCAGCTTGTGCCAATGGTCCTGTTAAATCCTTTGTGGCACAATGGTTACAAATCCTTTCGCACAGGCCAGGCAGAGTTTCCTTAAATTCCGTGGATTCAAAGGCCAGTACTGCGTGCCCAGTGGACGAGGACGGATGTTTGTTTCGTTGCTATACCTTGCTACCTTGGTTTGGGAGGAACATTCAGGATGGGTGCACATTTCAACATCAGTTACGTATATGACTTGAGGCCGCTAATTATGATGAAAGGGACTTGTCACTTGAATTTTGTTTACAACATGTTGATATTTTCACTGGCTGTTGCAATGAATGAAATTGGCCTCAAACTAATTTGCACCCTTGCAATGCTTGCGGACCGAAACTGCGGACATGAAGTGTGCAACGGAGGACAAAGAAACCATCAAGGAAAGCACACCGCCCTGCAACCTTGTTGGGCTTCACCAGGATACGAAGACGAAAAGGCTTTGTTTCAGAGACGAACCAGTACAAAGGGCATATTTCTGTTGCTGGTGTGAAACAAACTTGGTGGGCGCTGACATTCAAGCAGACTTGTGCCGTCCAGGACCTCCACAATGGTAAGGAGGCGTGAATACGAAAAACGTGTCTCTAAGACGTCGCTTATGACGTTTCAAGGGAGACGTTTGCAGCATTTAAATGTTCAACTTGACGGCGAAACGCAGGGTGCAGATTTGTACCTACACTGTTAACGACGCATTTAAGCGGGCAAGCTTCTATACAGTATACTATAGTATGTACTTGTAGCATGTCCATATACACACATATATATATATACACATTATACACGATTGAAAGACCTTTAGGTATTATTTCGTTGCTCCCCAAGACACCCCATTCTATTCAAAGAATTAGGATAATGAAATATTAAGTCCTTTAATTCTTTATTTTCAAGGCTGGAGAATTAAAAGAATGAAAATAGTCAAAATCATCAGATATTCAATTATTTCAATTCTTCAACCCTAAAAATAGAGAACACATAAACCATCTAGTTCCTTTAGTTCCTTTAATTCTCCAGCCTTGAAAAACAAAGAAAACAAATGGAAACAATAAATATCTAATTTTTTTAGTTCTTTTAATTCTCCAGCCTTGAAACATAAAGAAAATAAGTATCAGAATAAAACTTGTCAATCTTTCAACTCTTTTAGTTCTTTTAATTCTTTTGAATTTCCAGCCTTGAAACATAAAGAACATAACTAAAAGAATCAAATGTCTAATTCTTTTAATTCTTTTCATTCCTGTAATTTTCTTGATTCTTTAATTCGTTCGACTCTTTGAAATCTTTTGAATATTTGATTCTTTGAATTTAACACCACCAGGGCCTTATCGTGTCTTCATGAGGGGGCTGTGACCTGTTCCTGTGGGAGGCCTTGAAGGCTGAAGAAGTGCTGAAGGAGAAGAGTGGTGCAGCAACAGGGCTGAAATCCTCTCGATCTCTCCCAAATTTTCGATGTTCAGGTGGCAAAGACTCCAGTGATCATCCAAAATGCTTGAGTTTAGTGGTGGATATGGATAGTTTGTTGGTAATCCCCAGGTGTTTTGAAGCACCCAAGGGCACCCAAATGACGCCAGCGCCAGCGTCCGAAAATAGGTAAGGTCTTGAAATACAAATAGATTTGGCAGCATTTAGGCAATCATCGGTTCGGTGCACCAAAACGTTCTCGCCAGAGGTGGATTCGCAGATGGCCAAAGGGTGGTTTGATGAGGCATGGCATACTATGGAGTTGTATGGAGCACTGATCGTTGGTGGAATGGATAAAGACCGTTTATTGCAGGCTTCAGGAGAAATGGGCCTGGAGTTCCATGAGGCTGGTTTCTTCAGCCTTTCACCTGTAGCTGTATGTGAAACACATGCAACACATAACACATGAAATATCCCCAAACCATTGGTTGTCATAGTGAAAATGTCAGGTGTGATCGATTTTGAGGGTGTGTGATTTGGTAGACCAATTTATCCAAACTTGATGGGAGGACAGAAGCGGCACTGTAGAAGGCCAAGATTGGGCTGATGCCTTGAAGGCGGGGGTGATGGAACGAGTGAGGCGCTTTGGAACCACCAAACCTAAATCAGTTCTCTGTTGCAATGCGATTTATGATGTCCAAATTCATTCATTCAATTCTCACCTGAAATTTGAGACCTCATGTGGCTTGAAGCCTGCGCCAGCCTTTTGCCAGGCTTGGCTTTCTTCTCTGGACTTGTGCTGCGTCAGCCGCTCCAAGTGAGGTGGGTGGTTCGACATGCAAAGGCGGAATCCCATTGGAAATCTTGTGACTTGAAATGGTGTCAGCTGTTTGTAGCCTCTTTGCCTTTTCCGCGGAAAATGCTTGGGACCCTGAGCAGGCAGCCTTTGCTCGACGGCCTCTGCGAGAGATGTTTGGCGGTTCCAGAAAATGAAGTTCCTGCTCCATTCGTCAATTGCAGAAACCGTGGGAACAAATCCATACAGATTCTGGGGGTGTGAAACAATAAACATACGTTTTTGGATGTATTGGGAAAGTTGGACGGTCGGACCGCCTGTTGTGTCTTGGTCGTGAGGGGTCATTACAGGAAGGCAATCCATCTCAGAGCTCTGACAGTTTGACAGCTTCATGATAAAACCATGACAGTACCATGATATACCATCAATCATTGATTTAACTGTGCGATCCAAAATACCCACAATGCTTCTTGCATATTGTTTCCCACCACCATTTTCAACTGTAAAGGAAAGCATCCGTATCACAAACCCTGTGCTTTGAAGACTGTCAGAGCCATGGCAGTTGAACTGCAATATTTGTACTTCGCTCTGCCTCAACTACCTCAGCGTCAACCGAGAACTCCGGGCTACAGCTGGGAGGAGCTGCGAAACATCGATCCTGCCGAGGTGGGCTTTCCAATTGCAACGAGACATGACAAGACTGATGCTGGTCAAGCCGCAACTGCATTGACATTATTTGCCTTGCGCCGATGAAGTCTTATTCAGTCTACAAACCGAACAGTCATCAAATATCATCAAATATCAATCTTAGCACCCAACAAACTTATGTGTCATCCTCTATTCCGACTTGCTGCGGGTGCACCAACGTCCTATACTGTACTGTTGAAATATGTGCATGGAGTTTTTTTTCTAGGGACAGGGACACTGCTGGATTTTTGCCCCGGGCCCTGCATGCAGGCAGATAGGCGTTGGCTTGAAGATGTTGAGGCGATCCACCGTCAGGCGGGTGTGCACTTGTGGTATTGTGGTATTTGTAATATGTATTATATATAGGTACTCGTATGTACTGATTCGGTATTCCGGCAATTCGATATGCTTCAAAGTATGTCCTCTTCAAAATTCAAAAAATCGAGATTGGGTCGAGCGAGAATTTTAAGGGTCCCAGTTTCTTGCAAAACAGCATATGGGCTTTCAGACTGAGCAACGAATCAAGTCAGATCGCAGACGAAAATGTGTTTTTTATTTTCAAAAAACGGTCATCCAAAAAGTCAAATGCCAGGGCACACGACGGGGCATGCATTCTGTGAGACACAGTGGGCCTGCGCAGGCGAGGAGGTATCATCGAAAAGCTCAGCGATTCTGGGAGGGGCTCTGTGAGGCCTGCTACCTATTGGCAACTGAAAAGGTAGTTGCGGAACTATGACGAAGGATGAGGAAGGATGAGGAAGGCATTATTTGTTCTTTCGCTCTTGCATTTTGTTTCCATGTTTTTGACATCCTGAGGCAGTGGAAGCTTTCACGTGCTGCAGCAAGCCAATGGTTGAATGAGGCGCATCAACACGCATTCTTTACAGCTTCCCACATTGCAACAACACCAAGAATCTCTTACAGTTTCTTGATGTTGTAAATTTTTGCTTCGCTGCAGACGGGCCAAATCTAGTTGGATCTATTTGGCTATTCGGTCAAGGACAACTGCTTCCGAGGCCGGAGCCGTGCCATACTTGTCCTACAAAGTTTATTTTCAGTATTGTCAACTGTCAGATCAGTTTGCCAACCTTAGCTGGGCAACTTTTTGTAATAATCAGATTTTGGTTCGCAAAATGACAGCATGGATCGACATCGAGAGACGTTGAGGATTGTCGACTGCTCTGCATCTATGTGCTCTTCTGGATCATAATGCACCTCGGAAGAATCTCTCACGTGAGTGGTGACATGTGGTCGGTGGCTGTGGATTGTAGAGAGCTTGGCAACACCTGGCAATTTTCCAAACAATGTTCCATATCCATCATATCCTGATATTCATCATGCCATAGCATTCCACCACTTACCTTGCTTGACGAAACTCAAATGACTTGTGTATCCCGCTTTCATTTTTCTCACGCAAAATCCGCTTTGGAAGAGAAGTTTCGACCGCGGCTGTAGCGGCATGATGACTGTGCCTGGGAGGTATGCAGAGTTTGCCATACCGCCACTCCCTGCAGAGATCAACGTCCTTGGTGGAGGACTTAGCAATGACTTGGGACCTTCAATTTTTACGTAGGAGGTTACGAGATGCTTTGTAGTCTAGAGTGATTGGTTTGCTACTCATGGTTGTGACAGTGGTTTGAATAGTTGTTGATGACACTAGCTTCATTGCAGTTGACATCCATCATCACGTCTTGCAAGAAAACAGTATAGATTCTGTACGATGATGTGTGTATATTGGTAAGTACTTGTAAGCTGTAGCCTGGCGCGATTATTGCATGACCGCTTCCTGCATTCCTGCATTAACACAAACATCGGCTAAAAGCATGCTGGCAGGCCGGCGGATAATCTTGTGCGTCATTCCCATTTTGATTGCTTCATGTTTTCATAGGTTCCCGTGGCTAGCAGCTTGCATTTCCAAGTCTTGTCAATCGCTGTTTTTATGGTTTTCCAGTTTCCCATACTTTTTAGATGATGTTTCTTCCTGTTTTGTTGGGTTCCCATTGTTGGGTTTCTGTTCTACTTTTTGTGAAAGGCGTTTATTGGGATTCATTCTCTTCATTCGATGCCTTTCTGTTTCTGCAGGGTTCCATCTTGTTTGTGTGTGTTTCCCACTCTTGTCACTGGCTGTTTTCCTGGTTTCCATATTCTGTTGGTGTGTGCTTCCCAAGCTTGTCAGGTGTTGTTTCGCGGGTTCCATTTCTTTTGCGTTAGCCTTTCTCATGTGTCANTTTCCTGGTTTCCATATTCTGTTGGTGTGTGCTTCCCAAGCTTGTCAGGTGTTGTTTCGCGGGTTCCATTTCTTTTGCGTTAGCCTTTCTCATGTGTCAGTTTTTGCTTTCATGGGTCCCAGCTTTTCCTTGTTTTTGTCCCATGGCGACCGGTCAAGTGAAACTGCAAAAAGTGCCAAAGGGATAAACCTGCCAAGGTAGAAATTACCTTGATGCATTTTCCCTGAGTAGTTTTTACACGTGGAATGTTGAACATGGGGCGCGCAATTTCGCTTGTTTGCTTGCGAAAACCAAACGCAGTCATCAGACACTCTTGCATTATGAGTATGAATCATGGAAGTGCTGAAAAGAAACATTAGTTGGCATCATGCAGTCCCGAAACAAATGCAAGACAGNGCAGTCATCAGACACTCTTGCATTATGAGTATGAATCATGGAAGTGCTGAAAAGAAACATTAGTTGGCATCATGCAGTCCCGAAACAAATGCAAGACAGCATCTCTCACCTAGTTACAAGTCTTTTCATCGTCACTGTCACATATCTAAAGAAGGACCGCGATGCCAGGTCTGACATGTTGAGTTGTGTTCGGAAGGTGGAAGGGTGAAGGTTTGCCTGTTCCTAAATTGGCAAGAACAAAAATGAAAGTCTGGCGCAAGCAGGATCGTATGAGCTATGTATAGCATAGCCTGTGCACACAATATGCTAAGATCTCCTCGTGCACATGCAAGTTTGATCATTGGTCTATTCACGTTGTAGTTTGTGTTTCCATCGAATCTGTGAGGTCGTGCAGTCGGCGGACGGATTGTTTTGAACGACGGCTCCTCAGGATGCTCCATCTGCATCCTTTGAATCACGGATGCATAATATGTGGATGAGAACAGAAAGGAAAGTAGACACAAAGATATTTTTGACATCACTAGTTGTTGATGATGTTGGCAAATATGGCCACTTCTGCAACCTGGCAAGAGACGATCTATGAAACCTCTTTCGCGTTGTTTCAACATGTTTGTTGTCCATCACAGGGTTCTCAGCAGCATTTGAGTTGCAACTGTCATCGTGGTCTTCACCAGGGCCTATCATCGTCGTAGTCTTCCTCAACCTCACCTTTTAAATTGCCATCATCACTACGACCATCGGAACCACTATGATCAATATCCTGAGGTGACAAACTACTTGGGTGAGGAAAAGGTGCCCAGCGCAGCGCAGTGGAATCAGCGCAGCGCCCAGTGAACCCAAGAGTCTTCCATTTGCAATGCATCTGATCTGAGGCAATTCATGCGAAAAAAACGCGCTGCTCCCCCGAGACCAAGATTGCAGGTGCCTTTCCTGTCTCATTTTACCGTATTGACGGTTGCGTGATAAATCTTGAGCTGTTGCGCAAGGAGCGACGCATCCGTGGACTTCAAGACAGGCTTGGTGTTTGATTCAGATTTTTATGCCTATGCTGAAAGAACTGCTGATGAAACGCATGGTGAAGCAATATGTCAAGTTCATCGACTGCGCCAGTGGCTGGTCGTGAAGCAGAACTTGGTGCGAATGGGCTGTGGAAAAAAAGGATGCTTGCAGTAGTTACACATTGACATGGAAATCAGTACAAAGGATCAGGGGGGAACTCAAAATCGACGGTCTTGCTTCAGGTCTCAAACACACGCTTACAAACAATCAGCTTTGTTGACAGCTGTGTTCTATGCAGCTGAGTCATCCCCAATACTAACTAAAGCCTTGCCGGAAACTCAAAGCCACCACTCATGAGATTCTAGTATGGCACTTCTGATTCATCAGGATTTCCTTGCAACTTTGTGGAGCGGAGTACGTGGCCACATTTGTGCTCCTGCAGCTTTCTCACTTCTCAGAAAGCAATGACTATCGGCAGAGAAAATTGTCTCACCCTATCCCACTGGACACATTCAACGCACGCTGAGGCAACAGAACTTCATTTTCCCATGCCCAGCTTTTCTTGCCCAAAGCGAGCTGGCAGATCGTTAGGTTGAAGCTCTGACACGTTAGTAGTATACTAGACTTTCGGGGCTTGGCCAAGACATGCCGCCTTTGTGGGTAAGCCAAAGGAAAGCCTGCGTCTCAGCCTTTTCTGTCCAGGGTTTGATCAGACCAGTTTTTCCGGTGGAAGATGGTGCCGGAACAGCCCAACAGCAGCCCAGAAGTGGTGGATGACCTCAGCATCCCTGCTTCGGCATGCTTCGGCAGATCATTTGTTCATTCCACCAACACCTGTAGCTTTGTTTTTTGCATGAAGACTTTTTCGATCCTTCAAGATGCTTGTATCGATGTTGAAAGGCAACACAGAGAGGAAGCACGCTACACTGCCGCTACACCACTCAGAGCAGGTGGCTTTGTTCAGCCTCTAAGGATTAGCTCCAGTCCGCCGTTTTTTCGCCGCTGAGCAGTCTGAGCATCGAATTCGGGTAGTTAGTCGAACACGTCTTTTTATAGATGGCTCTGTTTCTATCAGAGGGACTCCAACCAGTGAGTAATGTGATTCTCTTGACACTTTCGCAGTTGATCACTCAATTTGTTGAGAAGCTTTGTGGGGTTCCCTGAGCCACAATCTTTTGACAGACTGCCGGCTGGAGTTTATTTCCACATCTTCTACTGGCAGTGTCAGATCTGACCACTTCCAGAATCGAAGCGTGTTGCCCAGTGGGCAGTCTTGAAGACAGACCCTCGCAAGAAGTGTGAGTTGTTCAACAGGCCCCAACAGCACGGTCAAGTTTGACGAATTCAGTCTGCGTTTACACAGCTTGTACTAACACCTGCTTGTGACTGGCTGTATGGACGAAAGATGGTGCCAGCAGGCAAAATCAGCTTGGACAGTGCTGGGGCATCATTTTTGACCGAGGGAAGGAGTTGCAAATACCAAGTGATTTGAGACATTTTTGGGGGGTAACCCACAATTGTTGGGGGAGATACAATCCAGTGGTCTTGCTTCAGTTCTCAAACAGGCTCGCACGCGATCAGCTTTGTTGCGCAGCTGTAGTCCATACATTCCATACATTTAAGTCTTGAGTCATCCCAAATTTCACATCCTAAAATTTTACTGCTGCATTATCGGGCGCCCCTTGCAACTCCGTGCAGCAGAGCACTTTGCTACATTTGCTTTTGCGTGTTTTTTTTTTCCCTGCAGCTTTATTCACTGCTCGGAAAGGGATGATTATATGAACATTGGCCAACATTGGAAACAGTATCACCATAGCATACTGTAAACATTGGTCCAGAGCACGTTGAAGCATGAGGACACACTTCATGTTTCCAGGACGTGCTGTGTACATATGATTTTCGATGTAAAGTTCCATGTAGAGATTGTCCATCACAGAGGCCGCCAGGGTTCCAACATGAGGCCCCCGCGAAAGATTTACATGGGTTTTGCGAAAGACTCGCAAAAGTAAATTTTTTGTTCACGAAACATGGCCGTTTGCAAAATAACTATATAATATGCATACATATTATATCGTATTATTCATATTGTATATATATATATATATGAATAGTTTTTGCTCGCAGCACTTCACACTATAGAAACCATGAGCCAACAATTCGTTTGAAATGTGGCGAGCGGCGCTTCCTCGAGGCGGGAGAAATGTTGGATGACTTGGATGTTGCTTCTGCTCTTGTTGTCCAGTGGAAAGAAGATTTGTCGCGGAAGGATTTTCAGCACACGATTCATCCCTTCCTTTCACTCAATGTGCTCGCCTTTCAGCTAACTGTTTCGAATCGAGGCCGGCTCCGTACTTTGTTCCAGACGAGGCTTGTGAGGCCGGCGGATTGAATCTTCTGTGGCAGCCTGGCAGCTTGGCTGTGTCAGGCATGCAAGCACTGGCAGTCAGCCCACAGGGCTGTCCTCAAGACGCATGGCAGGCGTTGCAGTCCAGACCTCATTCTTCAACATAACTCCGACAGGGAAGATATAGGTTTGAGATGTTGAGAGAGCCCCGCAGCGCTGAAGTTTTGATTTCAGATTTGTGTTGCTGGCACTTCGTCTCTGTTTTCATGCAAGGTAGGCTGTTTGGCAGCAGTTTCTGCCGGGGTTGGACCCTCGGCGGAGAAGCAATTGCATTACATCGCATCGCATTACCTTGCATTGTGTGTCATGCAATCAATTATAGCTTGTCTCAAAGGAAGAATTGTAAGTTGAGTGGATCTACGCATGGAAATACCAGTTGCATCCACTTGCATGAATTTGAACCCGCCGGCCCCCATGAGTTTGAACATAGCTGAGGCCATCTACGACTTGACCTCTCGTTGGGTTGGGCAGGCTCCCCAGTTCGACTTTCGAAGAATCTGGCAGCTTGCTCGGTTGCTTGAATCGTCTCTTCGTTTTTGCTCGACGTTTTCAACGGCAATGATAGGCTCACATCAGCAGTGTTCACTGACCAATTCTGCTGGTTTCTTGCACTTTGTCCTCAATCCTTCTTGTGCTTCGAATACAGCAAGGAGACAAGATGATGAGGAGTGGCTCGAGGACTGGCATTTCTTTTTCTCGAGGATATCCAGTTGATAAGACAGCTATGGCATCATCATTTGTGTACAAGTGAAAAAGGTACGTAAACATCAAAAGTGCAGATAATCAACCCTCTTCGTTTATAGGCTGTTCACCAAGGGACCCATCCCCACGTCTTTGAGCACTTGGCTCTTTGGCAGAGGATTGGGAAGAGCAATTGGCGGACGAATCGGGAGTTCCCCCAGAGATTGCGGCGTCGTTCGCGTGGCTCCCAGAAATCAATCAGTTTCCGGCGTCAGTGGAGCCAATTCATTGGTGTCGTTGTACCCAGCTTGCGGTTTTTGACATGGTGCCCTAAAATGTGATTGCCACTTCAGGGGAAAGTGTTCACGGCGATTGCAGTGCACGCTCAATTTTGATGTGGTTGTTGAACCTTCAAAGGTTGTGGCAAGGGAGCTGCGACAAGCAAGAAATCCACTGGTCGGTCCCTTCCATAGTTGTTTGCATTGGCACATTTGACAGCACTTCCTAGTGGGAGCCATGTCGAGCTAAGTAAGGAACCATTGTTCTGAGATTTGATGCCTCCGCGAAGTTGCAGTTCAATTCAATGTTTGGGTTAACAGAGATTCTTGATTTGATTTCATACAGTTTTGGGACTTTCATCCTGCGATTCGTTGGGGCAACTCGGGCTGATTTGGTGCTGCATGTCAAGGATCAGTTGCAAACCAAGGTACCCGACACTTGATTTTCGTCCGACATGGGCAGCCGAGTGACGGTGTAGAGCTCGCAGCTGAGAGATTCCAAGGGTCCCTCCGGAGAAGTGAATATGAATTGGCTGCGGCACTTTAGGGATGAGTAGAATCACACCTGCAAGTGTGATATTTGGTCCACTTGGATATCGTCATATGAGTCCCCATATATCTATGTGTATCGTTCGATCATGTTCTGTCTAAAAACTCTGGACACCCTGCGAAATGGCGATATCCTTGAACAGCTGTGGTGCTTTGCACTTGGATGGCAGAGTTCCTAACTAGGATCACGTTGGTACGTTTCCAAAGATGTTTTTGCTCTCGGCTTCTCTAAGACTTTCTACTCATTGCTGACTCTGTTGAAGTTGGCTCGAAAGCTTGTGGTCATCACCATTATACGCGCAGGATAATATCTCAACTGTTGTAGATAAGACTTGTATACAAAACGTTTTGCGACGTATTCCGCCCACCTCTACTCTACCTATCCGTTGAATGTGAGTAGGGCCAGGTATGTCCAATCTACTGCACATCTCCACGATTTGGCCCCAGCTGCACCGCAAGCTTCCACTGCAGTCCTAGATTCGCAAACAACTTTAGCTTCACCTGCTGCTTGACATGATTATGAACATATTCTAATGAAGAACTTCCCCCTTCTCATGAATTCCATTCTCGCCGAAACTTTCAAAAAAGGAAAGCAGTATGTTTCATGAAGTACAAGGACATGGGCCTGCCAAGGCTTGAGCAAACAACAAGTGCGCTGGTACAGCCCTTCTCGTATTGGTATAGTCCTGTGATTGAGGACGTGAACTAATGTGAACCATTTGTGGAGGTTCAGTTACGAGCGGAATGAATGGAAGCTGGGCGAAGAAAGTGAGCCCAGGCTTCGCTAAAACATGCTAAAGCGGTAGGTGTGGAAGCCTTGAGTCAGAATGCAGAAGCGCAGACAATTTTAGATTTACTTTCTCCCAGGATAGCGAAAACCCAAAGACGGTGTCCTCTTAAAGTCATGCCAAAAAACCGTGCTGCGGGATTCCGGCATCGACCCAGGGGTAGTACTTGAAGAACCAGCGCTGGGAATTTTTCGCATTACATCGCATTACCAATCCTTGGCAGAACTGCCTCTTGGGATTGAATATGAACTCGCCCTACATGAAAAAAAGTGCAGATATGTTTCTACCTGTTGAGAAGCAAATGCAAGCAACCACAAATTTGCAGTGCCTGCTCTTTTTGCGCATTTCCCTCTCTGCGATGTTTTGTGCCAATAGACCTTCCTCTCCTCCTCTGATGCATTCTCAGCCATGGAGAAATTGATTGCTTTATTCATCAAATCCATGCAAATTGCACTAAGGCAACTGTCGGAGATTGGGCTGCAGCAAGCGGAGCTGACAGCAGTGAGGCTCCTGCAAAGCATATTGCAAGCCCATTCTATGGACTCCTGCAGTGGTTGCACTTCTCCAAGATAGCCCCCGTTGAACAAGCTTGGATCAAGAACGATTAAGAATCAACCTACATGGATCATTTGGCACTACTCAAATAAGATCAAGGCATCAAGAGAATCGATGTCCTTGGCCAGGCTTGCGACCCAGATCAAGGATATGAAGTACAAGGCGTGGCTGCCGCGTTGCCATGCCCACTCGATGCCTTTGTCCAAAAGTTCATGCTGCTGTAAGGGGTGGGTGCCAGGTGATTTTTCATTCTCCTGCAGAAGAAGCCAAAGCAACTGCAAAGATCATCAAGAAGAGTCTCGGGAAGGCACTGCTGGTCTATTCTCAATCAATTTCCAATGCCACGCCTTGCCGTGCCATGTGGCAAATTTGATCTTCATTCGGGTGAATTCTGCTGGCAGGTCGTGTTGAAGGAGTCGCCCCTGCTGGCAGAAGGTGTCCCTTTGGTGCCCTACGCAATGCCAAGATGCAGTTGAAGTTCAAACTATCTTGTGATTCCTTGTCTTGTCTTTCTTCCAGCTCTGAAGACCGTCTCAGCAGTTGTCATTGATCCCATGCTAGTTGCGCCTGGATGAGGTACCCAGCCCGGCTCCTGACCCTTGCCAACGGATTTAATTGGGCAAAACATGGAAACAAACAGACATCTGAGCGCACCAGTGCCAGCCAGTGCGAGACGGATGGCTTCAATGCCAGAACTGAGGAAGTGTTGCGAGAGCTGCCAGCGGAGGCACAGACGATTTCGTCTGGAAAATCGGAAAATTAGCAGGAGCTGAAACTTCTGCAAAGGGTGCTAATAAGATCTAACAAAAAGCTATTACCTTTCCGATGGCCACGTCAGCTTGGGGTTGGTATTGCAAGAACCATTTGAGTTTTGTTCCGGACTTTGTGTTTCGAGCCCCTTTCTAGTCTGAGGGTCTTCTGCTGGTCTCGTGCGGCAGAGGCCCTTGTGGGTGATATGTCGCGAGCGGAGGGTGCCTTGAGGACGCACTTGGTGCGCCGAGCAGTGAGCAGTGCATTGTGAAGCATCTTTGAGTAATTCGCAAGAGATCCAGCCAGCAAGTGCCTTGATTCTTTTTGAACGTTTTTGTGGACAAGTCGAATTGGCATTTTGTTGTTCTTCCCTTGTCTTAAAATATGTCAAAATGTTAGACATATTCCATCGATGTTGCCAGTGGCGGCCTGCTGGTGGCCCTGAAAGCAGTGCAGAGGCATGGAACAGAATGCGGTGGCCCTGCAGTGTGCAGAATAAATCATTTTGATTCATTTTGTTTGTTTTTGATGAATTCTTCGGATGCGCCGAGCGCAGGTGATCGTTGCCCACGGAAACGTGATCCGCTACGTGATTTGTGTGATCCCAAGCGTTGATGTCCATGTGTTGGATACATTTCTGGATGCGCTGTTCCCATCAGGTCGGGCATTGCAGCTCAATCCATCTGCGTGGTCGCGATTTGCTGTTTGTAGCTCAAGAAAAGGAGTGTCGAGCTTGTTCATTCCATTGCTGATTCCTTTTCTTTTGGAGGATGCCAGGGATTGCTTCAAAACAAAGATTTTTGTCTGTTGCTGATCTCATTGAGGCTGGTCACGCCACCATTTCCTGGCTAGAGATCCAAAGTGATGGACTTGCCGCTTGTCCAACCCAAATATGGAATTTCTTGAAACGCTTTTGCGATGCAATCCTCCGCATAAACAGCTACGTCAAGACCTGCACTGCTGCATAGTCTGTCTGAGGTAAAACTTCGAGAATTTGGCGGCTCTGGGCATTTACCTCTTGATATGCGAACATATACTTAGATTAAAATTAAGGCTAATTAAGGTAAAAGATGGAGAGGAGCATTCTGGAATGATGTGGAATGATTATTACATGATACCTTGGTGAGTGCGTTGGCCCTTTTTTGGCCTTTCTGTTCTTCTGGCTCTTCGGCCAAGGGATTATTTGCAGATTTCCAGGAACGAGTTGCAAGAATCCCTGAAACTATTTACACATTTCCAGGAGTTATTAATAAGAGATGCAATATATTGAGGAATACATGATGATAAGTTGAAAAGGGCAAACCAAAGGGAAAACTGCAACACACCACTTGCATGCTTTTAAGTGCAGATTCCAACTGATTTCAGCCTTACCTATGAATCTATGATTCTGCGCATTCCAGTGCATCCCAAGTTTGGGTATGTGGAGTGAGTGGGTGTAGTGGTGGGCGTAATTCCTTGGCTAAATTTCGGAGCTGGCAAAACTCACCTTGGCCCCAGTTGTTGCTGCGTGAACTTTGATCTGAACTGCCCCCAAATAGACAGCGCAGAGCGAGGGGGCAGCCGCTGCAGCAGCAGGCCCACAACGAAAGCACGCCATGAACTCCGAGAGCAAAGGCCCAACGGGAACAAACGACTCCATGGCGTCGGGAGGCCAGGACGCCCAGACCATGCCAAAGGTGCAAACAGCCCAGCGAAAAACCAACCAACACCGCAAAAAGGAAACCAAGGGGGCAAAAACCCAAACCAACCAAGCCAAACCCAGAGGGAAGCGCACGAAGACAAGGCAACCCCAAAGGGAATGCAAGTGGGCAAGACCAATAAACTGGAAGGTAACTAGGACCATCATCAAACAAACAAGCACAAATCATGGATGGACAAGGGACCAAAGAGTCTCTTGCACATGAACCAACCAACCATGCACAGCATCAACGTCACAGTCTTGATTTGGAACGACCCAACCATACCGAGACGATAAATTCTCGGCGGGTTTAGGTATGTTATGGGAGGGACGAGGACACTCCCATGCAATATGATCAAGCGCGCCAAGTTCAGTGCAACCATCCCAAATGCACATGGTAGAAGGACGATGAGGCATCCGACCACCAAGGGCAGCAGGAGAAAAAGTGGCACCACAAGCCAAAATCCTTGCTTCCGCACAGGAAGCGGCAAACTTACGAGTAGCATGCCAGTCAATCCTACGAAAATATCCAGCAGCATCATGAAAGCAGTCAAGCGTCACAAACAACATGCTGACGCTGACCGATGTCACTGGCGGAAGAAAGATCCAAATGGCAACCCGAATCAGAATGAGTCTACTTCCATTCAGCCGTCTGGTCCCAGCCATGCGAAAGCAGCCAAGAATCAAAGGCATGGGCAGGAGAGCCGTGACAAGTAGACCATGTCAATGCACGAGACCGCTGCAAGCGAGAAAAAAATCCCACAAGTTGGGTGGCAAATAACACATCAAGATGCATGCCCCCGTCAAGCAAGGCAACACGCAACCAGACCGCTGCAGCACGAATACAACCACTTCCAACATACACCAAACTCCATAATTTTTTAAACAAAATCAATGGGAGCGCGAGCAATGCAACCATTCGCCCCAATCGATATATGGCTGATTTTTAAACATTTAAATTATTACGATATCCTTATATTTATTTTTTATATTTATGAAATGAATTAATTTAACATAAATATAAAAATTATAGTTTTAAAAATTTAAAAATATTTTTATTAAATATAATATGATATGGGAATCGATTATTAATATATTGAATTATTTTTATTATTTATTAAAATTAAATATAATAATTTAACAAACAAAAATATTACTACTAATATTACGATTTGGGTACAGATGAGCTGCCGCGCGCAAATCGCCAGGGTCCGAAATCCCCAAATTCCGCCACTTTTTGGGGAATTCTGCAGAAGCCATTTTAGACTCCCCACATCTTCTTTTGCTCATTTTTGCCTTCGTTTCCAAATTCACGTCGAAAAAGGGCAACTATTTTGGGATTTCGAAATTTTGCTTTTCCCAAAAAAGTGACACTTTTTGGGGAATCTGAAATTGTGGGCTAATGTGAGTTCTGTGCTGTACCA
>BGPT01001546.1:34917-58855 GCA_003297045.1 Symbiodinium sp. clade C Y103
GGTGGTGGTAGTGGTAGTGGCGGTGGCGGTGGTAGTGGTAGTGGTAGTGGTAGTGGTAGTAGTAGTGGTAATGGTAGTGGTAGTGGTAGTGGTAGTGGTGGTGGTAGTGGTAGTGGTAGTGGTGGTGATAGTGGTAGTGGTAGTGGTAGTGGTAGTGGTAGTGGTAGTGGTAGTGGTAGTGGTATTGGTAGTGGTAGTGGTAGTGGTAGTGGCAGTGGCAGTGGTAGTGGTAGTGGTAGTGGTAGTGGTAATGGTAGTGGTAGTGGTAGTGGTAGTAGTAGTAGCAGTAGTAGTAATAATAGCAGTAGTAGAGGTAGCAGGAGTGGTAGTAGTAATAGTTGTTGTTGTTGTAGTTATAGTAGTAGGGATAGTAGTAGTGGTAATCGTGGTGGTAGGAGTAGAAATATTAATAATATCGTAGAAGGCGGTGGCGGAAAATTTAGGAATAATAAATTATAGGAAAGGGGAATTAATGAGATGTAAGGACGGCAGAGCGAACTCACTTCTGGGTTGAGAGGTGGTTGGGGCGTCGGCCTATTTATTTGCCTGCTTAACTAGTTAATTAATTAATTGACAAATTAACTAACCAAGTTGTTAAGTTGTTAACGTTGTTAAGTGGTTAAGTTTTGAAATTATTTAATTAATAAGTTATTTAATTATTAAATTATTACTTTAATTAGTTAATTAAAATCTTAAAATTTATTTAAATTTCCTAATTTTGCACATTTTTGATTTCTAAATGCGCTTGGCACCACAATGGAGTATATTTTTTCGACATCGGATGGCTATCGAATCGTTTAAAAGTACTCCGAATCCCTGACATCTCAAAATTGGCTTAAAACCCGCAATTTTTGACACTTTTGACTTCCAAATGTGCTTGGCGCCACAACGGCGTGCGCTTTTTCGATATCGAATCAGAATCATCATCGAATCGTCAAAAAGTGGTCCGAACCCCTCAATTTTTTACGGTTTTCACTTCCAAATGTACTTCGCGCCATAGCGCCGTGCATTTTTTCGATAGCTCAACTTCCAAAAGCATTCCGAAGGTGACAATTTTTAAGCTTTTTCAGTTCTAAATATACTTCGCGCCACAGCGCCGTGTACTTTTTCGATAGCTTAACTTCCAAAAGTATTCCGAAGGTGACAATTTTTAACCCTTTTGATTTTTAAATGTGTTTCGCGCCACAATGCCGTATATTTTTCTACATCTTCACTTCCAAAAGTGGTCCGAACATGAGGTATTTTAATATTTTTTATTTCCAAATTTGCCACAACGGCGTGCAATTTTTCATGTCTCATCTGCCAAGATGTCTCCGCACCCGCCGCTTTAGCGAGCCTACTTTTCGACCCTCCGGAGCCACAAAGTATTGGAAAAATACAGTGTTTCGTGACTTTCCTAGCTTTTGGGGCACCTGCATCTATTCTCTTCTAACTTTCTTTCTATCTGATCTTCTCTCTTCTAATTTTCTTCATCTTCTTACTTTCTTCATGGCTGTGCGTTTTCCATTTGTCCATATTGTCGGAAGGTTTAGCTTCTAAATTTCCTTCGAATAACAATAAGAATAATTTTTTATTTATAAGCGATCAACCGAAAGCCCACGCTGTTGGAAACAGCGGGCCAACCCTAGTATTTGATAATGGATTATGAAATAAAAAATTTATTACGAAAGCCATTTGTTAGGCTAGGCGAATTTTTTTGCGAGCGAAATGAATTAAGGAGGTTTGGGGAAAAATGGCTGCTAAATAATTTATTTTGAGGCAAATAGGTTCAATTTAGTGATAAATTTTAGGAATTCTTGTTGGGCAATATTTTATGCGGTAATTGGGGGATATTGGGGTTTCGATTCCTTCCCTAGGCCCGTTGTTGATTGGCCAAAGAGCTCCTTAAAAAGCCGGGGCAAATGTAGAGGAAAGTCCGGCCTAAGAGCCGTCTAAAAACTAAGGAAAAATTCAGGGAAGATGTGGAAAAAAAACGTCCGAATATGGAGGAAAATGGGTAAAAGGTAGAAAAAAGGGGGGAAAACCAATGAAAAAACATGGAGCTTGCAATGAAATTAATTATATTGAAAAAATTAATGAATATGGAGGCAAATTGTATGAATAAAAGGAAAAATAGAGGAGAGATATTTAAAATAATGACAAATATCTTTAATATGGTTATCAATAACAATCCCGAAATGGAGTGTCCTTGGTGTGTTCTTGTGCTTTTATTTGACTCAGCTTCATCGTTGGAGGTTATGCCCTTTTATTTATTACTTAATTCTTTTGTCGTTTGTAAAGCTCTAGTGATACACCTTAGCACCTCACCTCATGCGATGGCATTGCAGTCAATAAACACAGTCAACAACCCCACAAGCAGGCCTTCAGGTTTGCCAACTCTTGCAGATTTTAAATCAGCACGACGCAAATCCAACTTCGAATATCAAGGCATACCACAGCCACATATGCTAGAAGTATAACAATTTCGACTTCTCTGTGGGTAAGACGGCCACTGGAGCCCCTGGAGAAGCCAACGTCGACACAGACACCTGGGAGCAAAAGAAATGACAAATTTGTTCATTAAGGCTAGCAATAACAGTTCCGAACTGGAGTCTCCCTGGTGGTCCCTGGTGTACTCCTTTCCTCTCTTCCTTTCACCCCATCTGCTTCGCTTCTACCCTTTATTCCATCTCCCCTGGCTTTCGTTCCTCCCTTCTTAGGTTGAAATTATTGATAATTATTTTATAAATTATATTTTTTTAATTTTAAATAATTGAAATTTATATGATGAAAATTAAATAGATTATTTATTAATCTAATTAGGAATAAGAATTAAGATATGTTTGCTAAAGTCAAAAAATACCAGTAGAACCGCACAAGGCGGTGGCGGAAGTTTCAGAATAGGAAACCTATAGGAGAGGTTCGTTGTTGTGAGTCATGGATGGCAGAGCAGATCCACTGATGGATCANCGGTGGCGGAAGTTTCAGAATAGGAAACCTATAGGAGAGGTTCGTTGTTGTGAGTCATGGATGGCAGAGCAGATCCACTGATGGATCAAAAGGTGGTTGTAGCGTCGGCCTATCTATCTGTCTATCTATCTGCCTGCCTAACTAACTGACTAATTAACTAACTGACTGACTGACTGACTAACTAACACAGTAACTAACAAACTAAGTAACTGACTCACTGACTAACTGACTAATTGACTAAGACTAACTGACTATCCGACTAACTGACTAACAGACTAACAGACTAACTGACTAACTGACTAACTGACTAACTGACTATCCGACTAACTGACTAACTGACTAACTGACTAACTGACTATCCGACTAACTGACAAACTGACTAACAGATTAACTGACTAACTGACTAATTGACTAACTGACTAACTGACTAACTGACTAACTAATTAACTAACTAACCAACCAACCAACTAACTAACTAGTAGCTAACTAACTAACTAACTAACCAACTAACTAACTAACCAACCAACGAATTAACTAACTAACGAACTAACTAACTAACAAACTAACAAACTAACTGACGAACTGACTAACTGAGTAACTGACTAGCTAACAAACTAACTAGCTGACTAAGAAACTAACTAACTGACTAACTGACTAACTGACTAGCTAACAAACTAACTAGCTGACTAAGAAACTAACTAACTGACTAACTGACTAACTGACTAACTGACTAACTGAGTAACTGACTAACTGACTGACTAATTGACTGACTCACTGACCAACTAACTGACAAACTAACTAGCTAAGTTGTTAAGTTGTTAAGTGGTTAAGTTGTTAAGTTGTTAAGCTGTTCAATTGTTAAGCGGTTAAGTTGTTAAGTTGTTAATTCAATTAGTTAATTGACATCTCAAAATTGGCTTAAAACCCTCAATTTTTGACACTTTTGACTTCCAAATGTGCTTGGCGCCACAACGGCGTGCGCTTTTTCGACATCGAATCAGAATCATCATCGAATCGTCAAAAAGTGGTCCGAACCCCTCAATTTTTTACGGTTTTCACTTCCAAATGTGCTTCGCGCCACAGCGCCGTGCACTTTTTCGACATCTCAACTTCCAAAAGTGCTCCGAGGCTGACAGTTTTTAACACTTTTTNGTGCACTTTTTCGACATCTCAACTTCCAAAAGTGCTCCGAGGCTGACAGTTTTTAACACTTTTTACTTCCAAATGTGCTTCGCGCCACAGCGCCGTGCATTTTTTCCACATCTCATCTTCCAAAAGTTGTCCGAATGTGACAATTTTTAACACTTTTTACTTCCAAATGCGCTTCGCGCCACAACGCCGTGCACTTTTTCCACATCTCAACTTCCAAAAGTGGTCCGGAGCTGACAGTTTTTAAGACTTTTTACTTCCAAATGTGCTTCGCGCCACAGCGCCGTGCACTTTTTCCACATCTTAATTTCCAAAAGTGGTCCGAAGCTGAGGTGTTTTAAGACTTTTTACTTCCAAACGCGCTTCGCGCCACAACGGCGTGCAATTTTTCATCTCTCATCTGCCGAGATGTCTCCGCACCCGCCGCTTTAGCGAGCCTACTTCTCGACCCTCCAGAGCCNGCATCTTCTCTCTTCTGACTTTCTCATCTCTTATCTTCTCTCTTCTGACTTTCTTCATCTTCTGACTTTCTTCATGGCTGAACTCTTCACATCTTGGCTGTTCTCACCTCTGCTTTTCAACTGTCCATATTGTCGGAAATTTCACTTCTAAATTTCCTTCGGTTAATCATATTTTATTGATAATATTATAATTAATATTAGAAAAATAATTTCCTTTAATTTGAGATTTATTTATAGAATAAAAATATTTTGTATTTTGGAAACTTATTTCAATTTATGATATCTAAAGATTCAAAATATTATGATTTTTTAAATCTATAGGATAAATTAAATTGATTGAATTCGTATGGAATGGGAAGAAATATTGATCGTATAGATTGGAAAAATTAGATTTACTTTATCTAAAATCGAATATGGACAATTATAGGAAAATTCATTAAATGAGAAAATGACACTATTGATATTATTTTATTAAAAAATAAATACTATATATATACATAATAAATAGATATATTTTTTGTTGATTTTATTGGAGCAAAACTAATGAATATATAAGATTAATTTTGAAAATTAGTTATTTTTAAGGTATCCGCAAAAAAGAATTCTATAATAGAAATATTGGAAATCTGGATATTGGATCCGAAGATTTGGGGAATAGTGATATTTTCAGGATATATTTTGTCATCCCATCGGATTTATATAATGGATCGTAATTGAAATTTGCAAAAAGATGCATAAATTATCATAAATCTATTGAATAAGAATTCAAATTTACAATAAATTTCCATGAATTTCCTTTGTGCCTCAGAAAACTAAATAATTTTAAATATTTTACCAATAATACCGCACAAGGCGGCGGCGGAAATTTCAACGATAGGAAGCCTAGAGGAGAAGTTGGCTGATGTAAATCAGAAATGACAGAGCGAACCCACTGATGGAACGACAAGTGGTTGGAGGCAGCGCAGTGTAGTTGTAATGTTATTGTAGTTGTGGTTGTGGTGGTTATTGTAGTTGTAGTCGTAGTGGTTGTAGTTGTAGTCGTAGTGGTTGTGATTGTAGACGTAATTGTGGTTGTAGATGTAGTTGTAGATATAATTGTGGTTAGAATTATGGATGAAATTGTGGTTGTTATAATTGTTGTCGTATCATCATTAGGCAATTGAAATTGCAATTGAAGTTGTTGTAGTTGTAGTTGTTCTAGTTGTAGTTATAATTGTAGTTGTTGGGGTAGTGGAAGTTGTAGTTGCAGTTGTAATTGTGATGTAATAGTTGTTGTAGTTAAAGTGAGAGTGGGAGTGGGGGCAGGAGTAGTAATTGTTGTGGTAGTGGTAGTGGTAGTTGTAGTGGTAGTTGTATTGTAATTGGTAGTTGTAGTTGTGGTGGTAGTCTAGTTGTAGTTGTAATGGTAGTGGTGGTTGTAGTGTATTTGTAGTTGTGGTTGGTGGTAGTTGTAGTTGAAGTTGTAGTGTAGTTGTAGTTGTAGTGTTGTAATTGTAGTGTTGTAGTTGTTGTAGTTGTTGTAGTTGTTGTATGTTGTTGTATGTTGTTGTATGTTGTGGTGGTAGTGGTAATGGTAGTTGTAGTGGTAACTATAGTGATAATTGTAGTGGTATTTGTAGTGGTGATATAATCATAATTTTTAGATATAATGTTAAATATAATATATTTGTGCCACATTTTTATCTTTATAATATGATTATTTTCAAAATAAGAAAATTGATTAGATTTTTTAATCTTTAATATTTTTTGATTTGGAAATATATTTTGCGTTATAAAGGCATCTAATTTTTTGAAATTGAATTATTATCGAATCGCTAAAAATTGATCGGAATCTCTTACTTTTAATTATTTTTCATTTCCAAATATATTTATTATTTGAAATCGTAATTTTTCAAAATTTTTCGAGGATGAAGGATTTTCCCACTTTTCGCTTCAACATGTATTTCGCGCCCATAGTGATGTGCAGATTTTCGATATTGTAATTTCCAAAAGTGCTCCGAGAATGTTGGAATTTGATATTTTTCATTGTAGAATTTATTTCCCATCATAGTGCCGTGCACTTTTTCCATATCGCAATGTCCAAAATTGCTCCGAAGCCGACAATTTTTGACACTGTTTACTTCCAAATATGCTTCGCGCCACAACGGCGTGCACTTTTCCACATCCGAACTTCCAAAATTCCTCTTAACATCGGGTATTTATAGCATTTTGAGTTGCAAATATGCTTGATGCCACAACGGGGGGCAATTATCATCTCTTATCTGCCCAGATGGTTCCGCACCCGCCACTTTAGCGAGCCTACAGTTCAACCCTCCGGATCCACAAAACAAAATATTGGAAAAATACAGGGTTTCGCGACTTTCCTACCTTTTTGCGCAACTGCATCTTCTTTCTTCTGGCTTTCTCCCTCTCTGATCTTCTCTCTTCTGATTTTCTTCCTGGCTGTGCTTTTCCATCTATGCATATTTTCGGAAATTTGATTTCTATATGTCCTTCGACGATTGAAAAAAAATATCGTTTTCATTATTGTTTTATTTTGAAATTTGATTTTTCTTTATTAATATAAATAGATATTTATTTCCAACATAGAATGAAATAAATTAATATGATATTGAAATTATTCATAATATATATATAGATTATGAAAAATATTATTCATTAATAAGAAATATAAATATATATAGATATCTATCATTAAAAAAATTATTTCATTAATATATCACGATGATAACAAATATATATATATATATTCTGATGAATAAATTATTATCAAGATATTTTGAAATGAATAAATTAATCTATATAAAAATTTAAATATATATATATATATATATCAATATTCTATATAGATTAATGATATTATTATATAAATTATGAAATATATTATTATATATTCAAAATATTCAGATATCTTATCATCCATATATTATTATATATATTTTATTATATATATTTTATTATTATTATATATATATATATTTTATTATATATATATATTATTATATATATATTTTATTATATATATATTATTATATATATATATATCATATATATTATTATATATATAATATTACATATATATTATTATATATATATTATTATATATATTATCATATATATATTTATATATATTTTTAAAAATATTATTATATAGATTATTAAATATATAAATTAAATATATTTTGAAGATAATAAATAAATAATTAAATAAATATATATATATATTCATATTTATTTTTATATTTATATTTATATTATTATATATATATATATATGATATATATATAAATATTATAATATATATATATATAAATTTATATCTATTATTATTTATATTATTATATTTTTTTACATATAATAATATAAATATGTAAATATTTATCTAAAAATAATTATATATATATATTATTATATATAATTCCTTTCTCCTATTGAAAATTCATCCCAAATGGTCAGGGTCTATATTCTATAATTATAATATATGGAATAGGCAAGAAAATATCATAAATATATATATATAAAGAAAATATTTTACCGTTTAAAATATATTATATTGAAAGATTTTCCTTTTTTTTCTAAATATATATATCTAATCTAAATATATAATTTCAATATTATAATGAATATAAGAAAATATCTTGATTTCGATCGGAAAATCCAAAAAAAAATATTTTATAAAATACAATATTCTATTATTTCCCAAGATTTTTCTTATTTAATCGTCAATTATCCTTAAGAACCATTTCATCTCTTTTACAAGGAAATAAACCCTTTATTAATCTAGAAAAAATCCCGAAAAAATATCCTATAAATATAATAAATGTACTAAATACAACCAAAAAATTATAAAAATATAGAATATAATTTTATTATAAAATAATTCATATCTTTTTTTTTCAAATATAATTCGAATCCAATCAAATTTTAATATTATATATTTCCATATTAATATATAAAATTAAAATCAAAAATTCAAATATTATTTCTCAATAAATATATAAATAAAGAAATAAATGAAATATTTTATCATAAAATCAATTTGCAACTAAATTATATATATATATATATATTTATATTGATTATTTCATGAAACAATATTTATATATAAGATTAATATATCAATTATTATCATTAAAACATTTATTATATATTATTTTTTGAAATATAATTAAATCAATATATATATATATTAAATATATATTCAATTTTTTGATATATATATAATATATATTTATCGATATAATTCTATAGAATTATATATTTAAAAAAATAAAATAATATTTTATATATATATAAATATAGATTATTTTTAATTATTGAATATTCAATTTATATATATATAAATATCAATTATTAATTAAATAATAAAAAACATAAATATAATATAATAATAATTTAAATCATTCTAAAAATAAATAATTCAAATTACTTATCTATTTAATATTCAAAATAATTAATATATTATAAATAAGAATAAATAAATCTATCAATAATAATTATATATATCTAAAAAAAATATTTTTTTTAACAAATATAATATCAATATTAATAATATTTAATGTATTGAATATATATATATATATTTTTTAATAATATTCATTCGATATAATAAATATATAAATAATATAAATTATATATTTCAAATTATTATCAAAATAAATATAAATATATATTATCATAATGTTAAATTCCATTTAAAAGAATTAATCAATTAATTTTAAAAGAACAATATTATTTAGATTTAAGACCAAAATATCAGAATATAATCCAATACAAAATATTTAGATTTAAATCCAAAATACCACCACAAATTCAAAAATATCCATTACATATATTATAATTTTCTATTTTCAAAGATACTTAAATTAAATATACATTATTCTATTAAATATCAATTTTATTCGCTAAAAACGAAATCATTTATTTCGCCATCCATATCTAATTAATTCGCTATCCCTAACGGCAAATTATTTGCATCATTATTGCTAATAAAAAAATATTTTTTTTCGTTATCAATAATAATTTTTTATTAATATTTTATTAAATTCTAATTCAATTTTTTTCATTAACTTAACATTAAATAAAATTATAAATTCCATTTTTCTTATATATATCAATAATATTAATAATGTAAATCAATCAAAAAAAAATATAATTATGCAAAGGACATTTTACAAAATCAGATTATTTTTTATAATTTGCCTATAAAATTCATATTTTTATAAATATATTTTTAGTATCATTAATTATGTTTTTTTATTTTTATTTAAAATATAATTTTTAATAATTTTAAATTTCCCAAAAAAAATATATGTATACATAAAAATATATTATTATTTATTTTTTATTTCTTTAATAAATATTTTTATTTACCTTAATATATCTTAAATATATAATTAATTATAAAATATCAACATTTAAAATAAAATAAATATAAAATAATTTATTTATTTAATTTTTCCATTATATTAATAAGAATTAAATATATTAATAATATTATATTATGAAAATCGCGCAATTACAAACAATTTATAATCAAATTATTTTTATTTCTTCAATTATATATTACAGCGGTACGAAATACTCATTTATTCCGGATTAAAAACCGGATAAGAATTCGCCATCAAAATCGATAGTTATACTTTTCTAAAATCATCTTTTTTGTAGACCGTGCAATAAGAAAATATAAGAAGGATTATTCCTGCTGAAATTCAAGAAACAATATGATAACATGGCAAGCCCATTGAAATTTTATTGGGTCCCATAGGCAAAACCATATTTTATTTATTTAGGAGGCGGTATGGTGGTATGGAAGCCCAATGCCAGCTGGAAGAGGCCAAGGACGATTCCTAGATTTCGCTGGAAGATTAAAAATAAAAAGGATCTGCAAGGCCTGCTGTCTAAAGCAGCGGGTAGGCTAGAACAGAACTTCGATCTAAGAGGGTCTGGCTATCATGCTCTGGCCCGGAAAAGAAAAACGAATCCATTCAAGAGCTTGCAAAGCCGAAAAACTTACTTCAAACCCATGGCGCAGAAATTATCCAAGAATTTTGACGATAAATCTGGTGAAAAAATGGATGGGCGTCTGCATACAAGTTGGTTTATTCGCACAGCTCTAGCCGATCTAATGATTCCAGCAAAACCGTAATTTTCACAATATAGAGCTACACACAATCTTGCATGTAAATCCAATCTTGCAGTATGTTTGCCTTCAACAAACTTGAACACATTTTCTTTGTTGATTTGTTCTGCCTCCAAATTCTATCATATTTTTTTGTGTTGCAGACATTTCAGGATGCGGGACGCCCCTCGAGAAATCTTGGGAATGCGATTAATGAAATAGACTAGTGTAAGTCTTAGCAAAAGAGCAGGGCATACAGAAAGTGACTGCCGAAGAGCAGAAGCACACATCATTGATATCGACAATCCACTAATTGACAATTAAACCACATATTTAAAATTGGAGTCATTTGATGCATCACCAGTTCCAATATATTCCAAGAGGTTGTCGAGAAACATTGTACATATAGTGCAAGAATATATTAGTAGAGCTTCTGTAAATACTGTATATATAATCAAGTGATAGCAAGAAACTTCGCAATTGGCAAAATTCGAGTTAAATTTTAATATTAGGCATGTAGAGAACAAACATCCATTGCAATTACAATATATATGTTGACATATGCTGCCATAAATTGTTCTGGCAATATAATATGATATATCTTTTCAAAAGAAATCGACGACCACATCGCCTGTCAGTTCTTGAAAACAAGCAACGCTTTCAGAAATGATGAAGAAATTTGCGAAGCCTCCACTTGCAGCTGGAGTGTGACCACCTGACAATCTGCAAGGTCAAACAAACATCTTACTGCCTCAAACTGAATCAAACCATACAAACACCGAAGATTAAAGATGTTGCTTTGCTGCTTGTGCTGACCTGATATTGCTTCATCCATTGAAAAAAACCCGGGAAAGACATTTCCTGCCTCCAAGTGCTATGCGTTTTCTCTTAGGCGCATTCTCTGGCAACGGGCCAAAAGCCACCCTCAACAAAGTGTTCATCAGCTGTGGATCATTAGCTTTTCACCATGGCACTTGGATGGACTTGCATCTGGAATCATCTGGTACTGCATCTTTGTGCAAATGCAAACTCGGACCTTCTTTGGCCACTTGCGTCCTGCCAGACACAAACCATGCAAACTTGAAAAAAAAGGCGCCTGAGCGAGTGAAGAACATTGCGTTTTTGGGACCCTTCTCTGGCCCGGCCTGAGAGGCATCTGAAGAGCCGCCATCAGACTCGGATGCGTCATCTTCTTCCGGAGCTGCTTTCATCAGCCTCGAAGTGCATTGAAGCGTCTCAGACAGGAGGCACCCGAGACACCCTCGAAGTGCAGACATTTTGCATTTTGTTGCCTTTCAGAGGAAGAAGAGGCGCACTAAGGTGCTCCAAGTGTTGACCGCGCAGACTACGGCCAGTAACCTATACAAAACGAGAATAAACAAAAAACCTTTACAGTAAAAACAAGGAAAAACATGTGCACAACTGCACAACAATGATTTGCAATTGAAGAATACACTATCACGCTTTTCATCGGGGAGGATACGGAATACCAAAGCAGTTGATGGATTGACATTCTGATTCATGATTATGAATTATGATTCTAAAATCTCGCCCATGGTGGCATTTGCAGCGTATCAAATTCTTGAAAGGACCAAAACCAAACCACCACAAACTACCAAGATTCCAAACCGTAGTGAATGATCAATCACACTTCTTAATATTTGTTGGTATTCAAAATGACCCTCAATAAGAAACTGCTTGATCTGCCATGTGTCAATTCTGACTCCAACGTGCAAACCATTCTGAGGGAATGACTGCGCTGGCTGGCGCGGTCGGCCTCAGTCGAACCGTTTGGCAGGTTGCCTTGTGCACCTCGTCGAAAATCAGGAATCCACTCACAAGCAGACTATAATTATGTCTAGATCTGTTTTGGAACATGAACGAGCCCGGCACTTTGGACCCCCTCTGGTTGAAGATCGTCCATATCTGTGTAGCCTTGTAACTACAACACACGAGATCTCTGAGCATCTGAAGACTATCAGCAACAACCCAACACCGACCTGGTGCACTGCGCTGCTGGAAAGCACTGGTTCCACGGAGAACCGTGTCATCCTCACCCCGTGCATATTGCGCTGGGAATGTTGCATGTTGCATCCCTTCGACGGAGAAACACTGCGCAATCAAAACAAACTGGATTGCTGCGCAATCATAAAACAAAATCAAGCAATCATAAAACAAAATAGTCACATCCTTTGCATCTCCGAAATGGTCACAACTTTGCGTCGTCCTGCGAACCGCGGAGGATTTGCTGCCTCAGCATTTCTGCCCTGGATTTGGCTCCAAGGCGCTTGTCATTGATGTGCCTGCGGGAGAACTCATAGCTGCACAATGCGGGGAATATGTAGTCTTACGGAATCACATTGCAACAGAATTTGAACAGATCTGTCCCTGCATGCAGACGTCTGCAACAACGCAACCCTTGCTACGACATGTTGTACACCTTCCAAAGTCATATATGGACACTCAGCAAAAGCTGTGCATGGAACAAACATGCGACTGTTCTTCATCTATGTGTGATACCCGCTGTTCTGTACCAAAATCAGCCCTGCTTCCTCTACAAACTACAGAGCGTGTAACAATAATGACCGGCACGACTTCTTCCAACACTATCCAACACTGCCGCAGCAGTCTCCGTGCAAATGTACTGGAATCCAAACATACAATTGGCCACAAGCAAATTTGCCTGCAATGCTGTGGAAACGTAGACGGGTTTAGTCAAACTTTAAACTTGCCGTTGGTGCCTGTTCGAGAACTCCCGCTCCTTCCGAGGGTCTGTCTTGATGACCGCTGCGGGCAACGTGTTCCGATTCTGCAGAGCATCCAGTATGACACTGTCGGCGATTCAAACACCTTCTGTAGAAACTGTTTTCTATGAAATGCCGCTGAATGATTTTCAACATAAATTCGATGTTCGCAGTTCCTGCCGTTCATTGTTGCGTCTGATTTTGGTTCTGTTCTCGCCTCAGGCCGCTTTGCTCTCTCTGGCTCACCTGCTGGGAAAAGAGGGCGCTTGGAGCCGGTCCTCAACTGTGCAAGAAGGTCACATTGCTCTTGGTGATTGGTAAAGCATGGTAAAACATGTACAGTACAACATGTCTCTTCGAATCTGTGTTGCAGCCAACTTTGCAGGATTGAACATTTCCTGGAAATATCTGAAATTCTGTAGAACTTGAAGGTGCAGCTCTTGGCCGCGTCAAGACAATGACCCACTGAGGTCGTGCACCGCTTTTGGTCCGGATCCACTGCGTAGTCATCCAACAGCACAGCGCTGCTCTCATCCTCAGCGGTTGCAAAGGCTGTTGTGGGTTTCACGGCCATCCCGCATCAGAACCGGTTCCACAGGGAAAACTGATGTTCAAACCTGGGAAGACTTGTTCCTGAGACACAGGCTTGTTTTTGGTTTGCCCAGAATGGCGGCATGCGCGCTCAGCCAAGCCCCGAAATTCCGATTCAGATTTTCATGATTCCATGTTAGTTGCTTCCAAAACGCTAGCAACAATTAACAGCAGCACAGAACAATATATCATTGTTCACAAAAGAATCGAAACTAGCAATCCAACTGTTACACACAAAAATGTTGCTCAAGGTGCTTCCATCTGCATGCCAGTTTACTTTGAGATACTTTGGGCCAGATCTACGGATGTGTAATTTCATATATGCCAATAAAACCATCTCGGTACTTGTTGGGCCCGGATTCTCATCTGCCACCTTGTTGTCTCAAAGCCCGATGTTTTGGCAATGACCAGTTCCCTTTTGTGGGATGATTTCCTAAAATTGTAATTTTGAGGCGTTCCGCGTTCTGGGACACAGCGATCTAATTGTGGGAATGGGTTGAAATATAAATTGCGCTTAACCCCCAAGAATCAGGTGGTTGCTTTCCAGGAAAAGGGGTTTGCCACACCATTTCTTGGGTCCTGAATTTAGATCCCCAGCTTATAAATAATATTAAGAGCCGACGTTTGGTGGCCATGCTGGCAAGAACCACACCTTCAAACCCTTTTGATCTCCCCCCTTTGTTCCACCCGTGGTTCAGCCATCCTGGTCTTTTTCCAGTTGCAATGCCAATGTAAGGGCCCAGAGAATCGACGACCCTGGTCTCAGGATGGAGCAAGCCGAAACAATTGCATTTTCATTTTTGTAGGTATACAACATGTCTATATATACACACTTATAACGGGAACTGCACTTTGAAGTCTATGCAGACATGCGTCAAAGGTCACCTTGAATCAGCAATTCGACTGACTGGGCTGGGAGTCCGTTGGATTTGCAACACACAGAGACCCACAGCCCACAAACAATCAAACAAACCCTTAAATTAAAGCATCGGACTGCAAATTGCCAGAGGACCAGCGCACAAAACACATCAAAAAACCACCGAGACTTTGTCGGAAAAATGGAAGGTGAAGATTTAAAAACAAAATTTTTCTGTGAATTTTCGTGCAACATGATGGTCGGAGATGTCAAACGAAGCTGTCGCGCGACATCTACCCTAACAAAGGTTGAACACCCGTAATGCACATAATTTCTCTTGTGAAATTTCTTTCTGTTGAAAAATTGTCCCGGCAAGAGACCCCAAACAGTGTGGGGGTATGAGGATAATGTAAGATGATATATGATAATGTGTGACAATGTATGAGAATGTTAATGATTATGATGATCATGATGATGATGATGATGATGATGATGATGCTGTTGCGGACGATAATGTGAAAGATGAGGTGCAGGAGGAGTATGTTGAGTATGACGAGGTGGAGGATGATGATGTTGATGATGATGATGTTGAGGAGGATGAGGATGATAATGCGGAAGATGAGGTGGAGGATGGTGATGGTGTCCTGGCAAAATCTCTGTACAAGGTGTATTCTACGGTCTTTTGGCAAGATCTCTTTATGAGATCTCTGTAGAAGCTGTCTAAACAGCTCTCTTGGAAAGATCCCTGTAAGAGACCTCTTGGCAAGATCTCTGCAACAGATCTCTATGCGTCCCTGTACAAGATCTCCAAAAGACGTGTCCTGGCAAGATCTCTTTAGAAGATTTCTGTAAGAGGTCTCTTGGCAAGATCTCTCTATGAGATCTTTGTAGAAGCTCTCTTGGGAAGATCTATGCAAGAGACCTCTCAGCAAAATCTCTGCAATAGAGATCTACGCAATGTCCCAGTACAAGATCTCCAAAAGAGGTGTCTTGGCAAGACCTCTGTACAATATCTCTAGGAGGTCTCTTGACACGATCTCTTTATGAGATCTCTGTAGAAGCTCTCCATAGTAGCTCTCTTGGCAAGATCTATGCAAGGAACTTCTCGGCAAGATCTCCGTAGAAGATCTCTATAAGAGGTCTCTTAGCAAGATCTCTGTACAAGCTCTCTACAAGAGCTTTGTTGGCAAGATCTCTGTAGGAGACCTCTTGGCAAGATGTCTGCAACAGATCTCTATGCAAAGTCTCTCTGCAAGATCTCTACAAGAGGTGTCCTGGCAAGATCTCTTCACAAGATCTCTCTTAGAGATTTGTCGGCAAGATCTCTTTATGAGATCTCTGTAGCGCGTGTCTAAAAGAGATCTCTTGGTAAGATCTCTGTAAGGGACCTCCTGGGAACCTTTCTGTGCAAGCTCCCGCCCTATCAGAGGTCTCTTGGCAAGATCTGTTTGAGAGATCCCTGCGCAAGCTCTCTATAAGAGCTCTCTTGGCAAGACCACACCAGATCTCTATGCAAAGTCTCTGTACAAGATCTCCACAACTATTCCCTTGGCAAGGTCTCTGCACAAGATCTCCACAAGAGGTCTCTTGGCAAGGTCTCTGTACAAGATCTCTATGAGAGCTCCCTCTGGACAAGATCTCTACAAAAGACTTCTCTGTCGCAAGATCTCTGCACAGAAGCTTTTACGCACAGAAGCTTGCACACACAAAGGTCTTTACACATAGAAGCTTTTACACAGAGAAGTCTTTGCACAGAGGAGCTTTTACACAGAGGAGCTTTTACACGCAGGAGCTTCTCACACACAGAAACTTTTACACAGAGACACGTCGAAATCGCACCAGTTTTTGACGTTCGAACTTCATTTCGGGCGAAACGGTTGCATCTGAAGTTGCAAAATTGCAAGTTTACACCAGTTTTTGACGTTCGAACTTCATGTCGCGCGAGAAGGTTGCATCTGAAGTTGCAAATTGCAATTTTACACCAGTTCTTGAAATTCGAACTTCATCTCGTGCGAGAGGGTTGCATCTGAAGTTGCAAAATTGCAATTTTACAACAGTTTTTGAGGTTCAACCTTCATTTCGCGCGAAAGGGTTGCATCTGAAGTTTTTACCTATAGGTCTCAGCAACTTTTTGTCAAGGTCCACGAAGTCCTGCGCCTGCCACTTTAAAATGAGCCCGAGGTCATCGAAGTATTGCGCCTGCCACGCGAAATCATCATCATGTCCAAAATCAAAATCGACGGCAATTTCACAAAACGCGACTTTCGACCCTTTAAAAACGTCGTCCAAGTTCACCGAATACTGCGCCTGCCACGAAAAATGAGCTCCGGAAACACCTCTCATTTTGAGCCACGCCTGCCAACGTTTTAGCAGCGTGCACAATGTCCCCCGCTTGCCACATTTTTTGCAAAGTGTCATTTGTCCTGCGGCTGCCACACAAAACGACGTTTCGGACCTCCAAATGTCGCGGATGTCCCACGCCTGCCGCACGAAATGAACACGGCTCAAAAAACGAGCACGGCGCGCTGGTAAAACGACACCTTTCGACATGAGCAAAATCCACCCGCAACTCCGTGCGAGCCTGCGCAGGCGAAACGAACATGGACATGTCAGAGGGGAACTTTTGCACGAGAATTTACAGGAAATATGCGCGCCCCAATCCGGGCCCCGAAATGGGACGCAAACTTTGCGCGAGCCTGCGCAGTCGAAACGAAAGGATGAAACACGTCATGCGGAAATTTACAGGAAAAATGGCGAGCACCTCGACCGAACCAGGCCTTTACTCTTACCGTAAGAACCCCTCAGTGTGGACAAACTAAAGTTCCATTGGGAAAAAAAGGCCTTTGTACACCAAAACCTATGCAAGCTCCATCCTGTAGGCTCCCTTGCGCGGTTTGAAGCCGCAGCGGAGCCAGTACCGGGCCGCCAGTGGCACGGGCTTCAGCGTCAAAGCCGTGATGCTTTGCGCTAAAGCGTGCTCCTGGGATGTACGGAAAACAACCCTTGACATTTCTTCTCATGTATATAATATATATATATATATATACATACATATATATATATATATACATATATATATATATATACAATTATATACATACATATATATATATATATATATATGAGCAGGTACACCCAACCCCCCCCCTGTGACCCTCTTTGCGCCGTACATGTCTACGCAATACAGGGTGTAGGACACATGTTGTACATACCGTAGATCACCTAATTCATTCATACCTCTGCGCCACTCTGTGGCTCGAGACTTGGTAGCACTAGCCCAAGCTCGCAGTAGAAAAGGTGTTCATCGCTGCCTCCGGCTGTCACGTGTTTACCTAGTTCCAGGGCCCCTCAATAAGGGGGATTGCTACCTCACCCCTTCCAGCCAGATGGTTGCCCGCCCCCCGTGGTCTGGGGGGGTTCGAGCAACAACAGCCCTGCATGGGCAGTGTTTGTGGAGCTGTAAGTGGTCGAGGTCCAGTTTTATGGGGAATATTTAGAACGCATTCAGGGAGTTTACAGGGAGTATATCCGTATATAATATAGTTAATATATGGGCACCTTATGCAATGAGTCGTATTTAGGTACCCTATGAAACATGTGTAGGTAGTAAATGTAGGGTGTAAGGGGTATAGAGGTAGTGATGAAGCAGTGTATGTACTACCATGTTTTACATGCATGCGTGTAAATGTTTATATATGCGTATATCTTGATATATGTGCATGTGTATACATATATATATATATGTGTGTATATATATACACACATATACCAACATATATGTACCTAAAAAATATTTACATATACATGCATGCTATGTAAGTATTCAAAAAATATAGATGTAAGATATGTAAACGAAGTAGTGTAGAAATTACATATATATGTATGTGTGTATATGTTTATATATGCCCTTATGTTCAGATATTTGTATATGTGTAAATATACATGTATGTATATATATATATATGTATATATATATGTAAATATATATATATGTAAATATATATATACATATATGTATATATAAATGTATAAATATGTAAATATAAATGTATATATGTATATATATATATGTATATGTATATGTATATGTATTTATATATATATATGTATATATAAATTTATTTATATATAGATGCATGCATAAATAATCCGTATTTTTATTCTAATTACATCAAGCTAAATATGTATATATATATATATATACATATATGCGCATGATATGTATACAAGTACATGTATGATATACATGTGCGATATATATATATATATATAGTATGTATGATGTATATAGGAATGTATTACGTATATAGATATGCTATATATGTTTGTATATGTTTGATATATGTGTATATGTTTAACTATTTGATGTATAGGTGTATATTTACAAAAAAGCTTAGATGTATGATGTACACACATGTATGTGTATGATACATACATATATATATATATACATATATCTCTATACATATCATAAATAATAATACATTCACATAAATAAATAAATAAATATATTTATTCATATTTATATGTGATGTATATTTGCGCCTTTAATCACCTCTATATAGAGGCATTTCGTTATATCTATATATACTCTACGTATGTGTAGGTGCACAAGTATAAAGGATATAGGATCACATAGGTATGCGTGACATATATTCTGGCAGTGTCTTTGGGGTTCTATCTGACATATTTTCTGGCATTCTACCTGCTATAACCTGACAGTCTATCTGGTATTCAATCTGACATATATTCTGGCATTCTATTTGGCAGTCTGTCTGGCGTTCCACCTGGCTGAAATATATCCTGACATGTCTTCTGCATCTAGTCTGACAGTATCCATCTGACACACCGTCTACAAACCACCGGCCCGCCCTCTCCTTCAAGAGGGCCAGCAGCGGCCGCATGAAGCCCCGCTTGGGGGCCGCAGCGGCTGCTACTAGCTCTAAGGCGCTCCCCCGCGCCTCGCATATAGCGACGGCGCGGGGGCACAGCAGGTTCTGGTCGTAGACCACGACGAGCTGTGTGTCAAAGGAGTCCAGCGCATTGGCCAGGTACTCCTTTGACAAGCCTTAGACGGTGAGCGGATATGTATATATATATATATATCTATATCTATATATATATATATATATGTGTGTGCGTGTGTGTTCCAAATACTATATACCAGTAGTACCGGCACGAGGCGGGGCGGAAAGTGCCGCAGAGTTATACTAGAAACCTTTTTCATGTATAGAACTTGCGCCACCATGCGCCACCCATCCCCGTGCGTGCATGCTTTGCGCGGAAGTGGCGCGCTGTTCCAGATTTACCCTTGAAACCCCACACTTCACACTCCACACTTCGCACTGCACTCTTCACACTCCACAGCCCACTCTCCACAGACTAATTGGTACTACAAGGCTTGCACAAAACTTCCCAATATTACTTTGTACTACAAAGCCTAGCAAAACTTCGTACTACAAGACTTGCGCAAAATACTTCTCAGTGCCACTTTGTATTGCAGAACTTGCGCAAAGCACTTCCCAGTGCTACTTCGTACTACAAAGCTTGCGCAAAACACTTCCCAGTACTACTTTGTACTACAAAGCTTGCGCAAAGCACTGCCCAGTGCTACTTTGTACTACAAGACTTCCACAAAGTACTTCCCAGAACTAATTTGTACTGCAAAGCTTGCACAAAAGACTCCCCGGTACAACTTTGTAATGCAAGATTTTTTACAGAGAAGCTTTTATTACACAAAAACACATACACACTGTGCGCTTTTACACAAAGAAGTTTTACACAGAGAAGCTTTTACACAGAGGAACTTTTACGCAAAAAAGCTTTTACACACAGCACGCTTTTACACAGAGAAGCTTTCACACACAGCAAGCTTTGATACAAAGAAGCGTTTACACAGAGACGCTTTTAAACACAGAAGCTTTTAAGCCACTATCATGGCATATGGAAGCTTCAAATGTATATGGATGTTTGAAATTTTAAGATGGAATCAAGACTGATTGGAGGAACCTTTGCTGAAGTGTTGCATGTTCAGTATCTATCATATCATTGCCAGTGAGATGGCATATGCCTTGAACTGGTGACAAAATCATTGCTGCAGGCAACAACCACCGGCTGCAGCCACTTTACACGAACAAGACACAATGTTTCGCGCTCCGACATCCTCTCCAGCACAAGTCCCATATGCACGCAGCTAGCACAACGCGTTTTGCAACGCAACATAGAAAACGCCCGCATGCATCTACGCACATAGCAACACAACATGGCAACAATCTTGCAGCCATTCCGATGCGATCTGCAACCACAGCACAAGAACATAGCACTACACACACACATGAACAACCACAGACGCTGCAAGACCATGGCGGAACCGAAAAACGTCAAAACGAGTGTAGCCGCAAACGCCTCACACACGAGCTGCCCTGCATCGCCGCCTCCAGACACTTTACGCGAAAAAACGCAATGTCTAGCGCCCCGGCATCCTCCCCAAAACAAGCCCCATGCAACATTCATGCAGCCATTACAATGCGTAATGCCACGTAGCAAACCCGCATTACAACATAGCAACAATCATGCAGCCATTCCAATGCGATTATGGTTCCAGAAGCGCAGAGAACTACGCACACACACAAACAACCACAGACGCTACAAGACAGTGGAGGAACCAGCAAACGTCAAAACCAGCGTAGCCACAACCGCCGCGCAACCGAGCTGCCCTTCATCGCCTGCCGCAGCCACTTGACACAAAAAACACAATGTTTCGCGCTCTGACATCCTCCACAGCACAAGTTCCATGCAACACTCGTGGAGTCATTACAGTGAGTTTTGCAGCACCACGTCGCAAAGCTTCATGTCAGCACTTCTCTACGTCATCACTTCTCCAACTCAGCACTTCCATAGGTCACCACTGCTCTAAGCCATCGTTTCCCTAAGTCACCACTTCTCTAAGTTACCACTTCTCTAAGTCACCACTTCCCTAAGTCACCGCTTCCCCATGTCTCCACTTGCCTCAATAGTCACCACTTCTCTAAGTCACCACTTCTCAAAGTCGTTACGTCACCACTTCTCTAAGTCATCACGTCACCACTTCACGTCACCACCCACTTCTCTAAGTCACCACTTCTCAAAGTCAGCGTCCATAAGTCACCACCTGTCTAAGTCACCGCTTTTCTAAATCACCGCATGCCTAAGTCACCACTTCCCCGAGCCACCACTTCTCTAAGTCACCGCTTCTCAAAGTCACCATTTTCCTAAATCATCAATTCCTTATCTCACCACTTTGCTTATTTCACCACTTCTCTAAGTCATCACTTCCATAAGCCATCATTTCCCAAAATCACACAATAAAAGATTGCTTCTCAGCTTCTTTTGATAATACAAACCCAATCAGCAAAGGTAAAGCATTTGCATACATTTGCAATACATTTCAATCATCTGTTCATGACACCCGTCTTAAACAGGAAGCCTTGGGGTGGACCCTTCCATTGTGTAAAGGGCGGCGCAACCCCCCCTCTACAAAATGGCTGTGGGCAACATTTCGGTTTCCCCAAAGTGTGTGATTTATATCATTCGGTAATGCGTTGGCGCCGCAATCCTTGCCAATGCCTGTGCCACGTGGATCCATTTGGACACCCCAAAAATCGGGATCCATTTTTGCACAGAGCAGCTCTTGCCCCAATGGGCACTGCCTCCTTTTCTTACCAACTTTTTCATCAAGATTTCTGGTCATGTAGTAAGCATGTCTCAAAAAAAACGCTAAAAGCACATATTTCGCCAATGTTGGTCCAAGATTTCCACTGCAGCAACTTCGGTGACTTCGGATTGCGCAACTTCAGCACCACAGGTTTAAACTACCAATCCGCATCACCTACGTGCAATTTTTTTTGGGCTACCAGTCTAGTATGCCTGTGTTGGTTATAAAAAGACCTGCTGCAGCAAGTTCGGCGCCTTCAGATTGAAAGACTTTACCACCCAAGATTTCAACTATACTGAGCAGCATCACCTACCTGTGGGTGATCTTTGGGCTATGAATCTAGTGTGCCTTTTCTATCCTCTTCTACTTTACCAGGTGATCATTGCAGAATTGTAAAAGACATTGGGCAGCGACGAACGACACAAAATGGTAGGGCATTCAACAAGCCAAGCGATGCTCACAGGAGACGATTTTGTAGAACGTGTACAGGGGGTCTGCAAAATCATCTGTCCCAGGAATTGGGTTGACTGCGTCTCTTACTTGCTGTTAGAGTTGACCAAACAATGTTTCCTGCCCTTGGCCCCAAGGAAAGCAGCAGATTGAATGGCTCCACCATCGGCCACAAAGACCCTGGCGAAAAACCAGTGGCATGTCGAAGCTTCACCCAGCTGCTTGCACTGTGGGGCCTCTCTACACTCTCTGCAAGAATTCGGAAACCACACAGTGAGCTCGTCGGGCATGAGATATGTACACGCTCGCAAACTGTCAGTGAAAAACGCGTAGGTGTCAAATCGTGGGCTCTGGCTTATGATATCTCAGACTCGGCGTCTGGCATCGGCTTCTCTTTGGGCACTGAATCCCCGTGCGTCATGCTATTTGGCAGCATCTGGGATTGAAGTGTGGCTTGCTTGAGAGCGTGGTTAGGCACTTGGAAGCATGTTTTGTGGCATATTTGAGATGATACGGTGGCTTAAGACATCCGTATTTCCAGTGTTTTTAGCTTCGAAGGTGCAAGAAAATATCGCAAATACCGTGGCTTTTGGCATATGGCAAGCCAGACCATAGTCTAACCTTTGCAGCATCGCCGGTGTGCGAAGCTAGGTGTCATTTAGCACAGCCCCCCACACACCTGCAAAAACCAGTTGTGAAGTTGTATATGAGTTGTAGTTGTTGTAGTTGTAGTTGTAGTTGTAGTTGTAGTTGTAGTTGTTGTTGTAGTTGTAGTTGTAGTTGTAGTTGTAGTTGTTGTTGTTGTTGTTGTTGTTGTTGTTCTTCTTGTTGTTGTTGTTGTTGTTGTTGTTGTTGTTTGTTGTTTGTTGTTTGTTGTTTGTTGTTTGTTGTTTGTTGTTTGTTGTTTGTTGTTTGTTGTTTGTT